>JASEVX010000005.1:32514427-32623668 GCA_031761405.1 Serripes groenlandicus
AACACACCGCGTACTGAGAGTATAAAGCAGATTGTTGGATTATCGTCTATTTTAGTATGATAGTGAGCATTTTGAAGTTTAAGTTTTCCCTCATACAAACGACAATTCACTATATACAGACAACTTGAGGATAACACGAAGAACCAAATTATACTTTGCCTGGACGTTTACAAGTCTATATAATGAGCTTTTTTTTAAAAGAAAAAAAACAACATAACCCAATGGCTCCCGGTTTCAAGCAGTAATATGTAGAAAATTCGATAGTCAGATTCAAAATCAGATATCTGGCTATTAGTCAATGTCTGTATCAAACTGTTTAAACCATTTTCCCTTCAACTTACAACAAGTATGAGGCAGTCGACTTTGACTCATTAAATTCATAAGCCGGGACACTCTCTAAAACAGGAAATAACTATTAATTTATTTTTAAATAAAATTGAAAACATTGTGGCAAAAAGGAGAATCCTACATTCTGAGCAATTTCTCCTTTTGTCGCAATGTTTTCAAATATCGTCTGCTGCAGAGGCGTCAAGAAACCATCTTTATTCGGGAAAGGGCTAATTCATTCGAAAGATATTTACAAGCAAGTTATAACATATCACAAACGACGATAGTTTGTAAAGCTTAATAACCGTCAGTGTAAAATAGAGTTTCGCTATCGATCACGCTTTTCGACAAAAACATGTTCTCACTTGTCGAAAAAGTAAAATCACTGCCATGAATGAATTCGTTAGGGTTTATTGTAGTGTTTCTTTCGAGTTATCTCCTTGGCCCGCAAAACCTTTGTATCAAATAACGATATGTTAAATATTATATGTCTCTGTTCAAATAAGTCATTTTTTGCATAAACCTTGAAATTTCGGCACGTCATTTCAGAATATATGTACATAATTAAGAGTTAACATAATTTAACAAGGTTTTCAGCATTTAAAATGTAGAAATACTGATGAAATGTAGAAACACTGCGAAATTGTCAATAATTTATGGTGACCTACTTTCATACGATTTAGGGTGGTGGCCTTTATAAAATTCATGAAAAATCAAATGATTATGAAAAGGATAAATATTGCCAACTATGTTTTCAAATAGCCTAATCTTACAAACATGTATGGGCAAAGACAAAAGTATGCAAATTCTATTTTTCCGCGATTTTTTTCTCAGGCGGTACGGAAATGCAAGTCTGTGCATTGATTGAGTTGCCGCAGGCTAGAAATAAAACACGCCGAGGTCAGGAAATCGTACATAATTGTTTCAACCAATCAGCGAGCGTCTACCTGTTGCCGTACATAAGGCCCCGCCCCTTATACACGCCCTATTACTATATTATACCCAGCTGCTCTGAAATAGACAGTACACATTCTCTCATGAATGATCGTGATAACATACGTTGAGTTGCAATTTAAATCTATAGTTATGCCTGTACAATTCTGCTCGGATTTTCTAGAAAGATGGGAAGAAAGAGTAAAGTTGTAGAAATCTGTTGGTTCGCCAAATCATGAGGATTTAAGAAAAGATTTGGATAACCAGTTGAAAGAAATAACGACTTTGAGCACGATTCACATGAAGAAAACGTGGAACTTTGATCCTGAAATGGATTCTGGACTTATTGATGGACGTATGAGTGGAGTTTATTAAAATCGGAGGATTATGTTCCAGAGTGCTATAAAAAAGCCTACAGGCCTACTAAATTCAGGTCTGCCATGAGAATATACGGAGAGATCCACTAGTCATTTGGAGACTCCACCAAACAGTCCGATATTCCCAAAGTCATGTTGCAGTGCTCGCCCAGATTACAAGGCTCCGAATGAGCACAGGAGGACCAATTTGTAGAAGACATGGAAAATCTTCGAAGGGAAAACGAAACCACTCAGAAAACAGAGTTGTGTCTGTAAGACAGACCAAGAATAGGAGGTAAGAAGAACTATATTTTACTACGAAATCTTTAATTTATTAAATAACGAACATTTAACTTTTCTGTCGTTGCCCGATTTAAACCACATTTGTAACGTTCTTCAACTTCAGATTGGATTTTTAATGAAAAAAGTTTTATAACACAAAAAGTACATTATTTTGTTGTTTGCCTTTATTATTGTGATATTAAAACAAGATTACGCACGATTTTATGAAACACACGTAATTGTTATGCGAAATGTTGGGTGTATATTTCTGCGGGTCATTACTACATGTTACACCATGTTTTGAATATGGGATGATACGAAGATGCATGACTCACACACCGTGTGCGTGCGGATAAAAGTCGTAAACACACAATCACAAGATGAAGTAATACAGTTCTGCATTTCCAGTGATTCGTTGTTGATATTATTTTAAACTATGCCGATCAGTTTTCACATTGGGAAGTTTGTTTACAAATTATTTGTGGCCAGATGGTTCCATTTTAAACCAGAGCTTAAACACAGTGCTTTAAAGGCGTTTTCTGAGTTAAGGTTGATTTTGATATCAAATCCATATTTCAACTGCAAGCGGTTTCAAAATGTCCATTTCAATCAATATGACTGGGATGTTACAACATCCTTTATTTACGTTAGTTTATAGCAACATCGAATGATTCCGCGGGTATTTAAATCCAACATGTTCGATCTAGTAGATCAAATTTATGCGGGAAGTACGTTTGCTTTTGTTCATAACACCTTAAAGCGTTCTGATTGGGAACGTTGTCAAGTCTTGTTTCAACTTGTAAAGATTTGCGATTTTTATTTGTCTGTACAAATCCGATAGTTTCCCCCGCTCCATTCATAAATCGAACAAGATTGAACGCATTCATTATGACTTTGTTTACGTTAAAGTTCTTTGTTGTGGTGAATCACGTTTGATAAATTATAAGTTTCTGCTTGTCTGAAATATGATTTCTTTCTTTAACAAGGTGTATCCAGTTCATTTTGTTAACATGATAAATCGTAACTTTGAATTTTATTTGCACCTAATGCAATGCAGACGTTATTGCTACACATTTATATTTGATATTAACTTCGTTCACAATTTAGGACTTTGAAATATTTTACCAATTTAATTTGGGTAATATCAACACTTCAGGATTTCCAAAACTTGTCTTTCTGACCTGAATTGCTGCTTCTCCAATGTTAAGCAATTTATAATGTCAAGTTGTATGCAAGAAACGATTTTGGCTTACAACATTTCATATTGGTTCTTCTCTTTCCTTGCCAAGTTAATATCGACCTGACCTTTATACTGTATCCGATATCTTATTGTACAGACAAAGGAAATTTTTTCCTCGGAAAATCGATGACAAACACAATAAAAGTATTAATGCTAAAATGTATTATCTTGGCAGTCATTTAACATAGGGATAATTTAGTACAGAACTATCTGTAATAAATCCCTAGAATTTATTTTCTTAGTACCAGCTGGTTTGCGTAATTGAATGTCGCAGACCTTATGTCAAACAAATAAATTGTCAAGAATTTCACGATGCATTATCGATGCATTTTCACATCTTCGAACAGTTTTACTGATATTATTCACAACTGATAATTAACGTTACTATTTTATATATTTTTAGATTACATGAAAGTAAAGAAGCCTTCGCTTAAACGAAGGTTAGATGACCTGAGTGACGATGTCGATGAACCCTCAGCCAAATCCCACAAACATTAAAAGAATAGATTAGATCTATTATTTATTAAGTATTTATTGGTAAGTACCATATTTATGTTAAAATTAGAACTTGTTTTAAAACAATTAAACCATCTTTATTTATATCTTGCGGTAATTGAAGTGACAAAATAAAGTGCGAATCTATATTAGGTTCAGCTGGACCAATGGATAGAAAGCGTGACATTGAACGTAAATAACCTTCAGCCCCGAAACAAATACACGTCAACTTACATTTGTCATTTTCATTACTGTGGTTTGTAAAAAAGTAAACATTGTTCTGTAAAGCTGTTTTAATGTATGCCGACTTATTCTGAACCATCTGCAGCAGGGACTATTCTACTTGTTAGTACGGAAATTGCTAATTTTAAGCAATTTCTACTCGACTTTTACCACAATGTTTTCATCGCTCATTAAACAAGCATATATGCCTGAATGTTTTCTGTTTCGGCTGCTTCAAATTTGTTGTATGTGGGAAGGGTTAAAATATACGGCCTTCATTTTCTGTTAGCTAGATGGTTTTGACGATTTGATAGCTTATATTTTGCTTTGACAAACGACTTCCTTTTCGATAAATGTTTTAACAAAATCTATTTAATAAATACAAACTTGGACAGCGGCCAACATTTGCGCATTCAGGAGAAAACTAGGTTAAGTTTTTCGGGCGTCTAGTATATTATCGTCGCTCGGTGTAGTAAAACTTTTGACAGATTTTTACACACGCTTCCTGGGCCCCGCGGAGCGCTATTTGCATATAGCTAGTGACCCAGCGTGTGAAATTCGCCTAGATCGAGTGTGTGTGCTGCGATCACGTGATTCGTTGTCGAGGTTACTGGCGCGTAGCTTTTACAACGAGTATCTAAAAATAGAATCGATTGCTATGTTCTCCACGTGGTGGATGCGTTGTCCCAGGGTGTAGTAAAGTAGTGAAGTTTTGTATATATTTGTAGCGTAAGAGCTACGATATTGTGTTTTTGTTCGCCACACTCGATTGCTATACAAAACGAACGTGGGAAAATGCGATATCAAATTTGAACACTCTTTTGTGACTGCGTAACTAAAGAAAGGATAAAACATGATTACTCCCAACCTTTATCTGCAATCAAACACCCGGGGGTCAACGCAAAATATCACAGATTCGGCTCGATGTTTTCAGAAAATTTGAATGATTCATACTGTAGTGGAAAGATTACAAAATAAAAAGATAATTTGCAACGTCATTTTGTAATTGGGACACAGTAATTGAACAATATTAAGAGATAAAATTACCTGACAATGACTAATTATTTTTCTATTTTCTATTTTCAGCTTACCAAAGCAAAGTGCTATCCATTTTGGGTCCGACTGAACGGCTCTTGAAGATTCAGTGTCGAAAGCGCTCCAGTAAAATATACCTGTATATTTATCTCGCTGTCTCTCTCCACAATATGAAGAATGGTTCACATTATGAAAGACAATAGAATAACTGTAGAAGTGTGGCACATTCTTTTCCATTGGGGAACAGCGAGTGTTCCAAATTTAATGATCTCAGCACGTGCAAAAGGAGTTGCTATGGTAACTGACCGAATGGAATGTGATAGTTTAGCGTCGTCCTCAAGGGCACTCACCTTTTCTCCATAAAATGGACTGCAACTAGAAAATAACAAGGAGAAAAACTTCTGTAATTAGAGAAATTGAAACAAATAGTGAAGGAACAGTCACTTTTGAAGTGTTTGTTGTTTCAATGCGTATATATAACCTTTATATTATTAACGAATATTGAGAACTATATAGCCCTGTTAATACGGTGACCAGGCGGAGGTTAGTTTGAAAGTGTAAGAAAAAGTCCTTGATTCAATTCAACGAAGATGTAACTTAATTTAATAACAAATTGAAGTTTCATGTTTTTGGAATTCAATCAGGGATTTTGTGTGGAAAAGCATTTACTCGTTTCCCTTGCCAAAAATGATGAACTGCCGGACTAGTAACTTGTTAAGTATCAACCAGTGGTAGAGAATAGCTACTGGTAATATTCTTGCCTATGTCATTTAAAACCCCTCAACCTTTAGCTTAGGATTCAGTGTTCATTTATTTGATGCTGGTTGGTATAGAAAACAAATCGGATAGTGTAATCTAAATCTCAACAGGTTTTTGATAATTGTTCACTTTGTGGTTAGACGGAACATAATTACTGAACCTATCTGACGGAAAGAAATTACATTTTTATGAAACTTTGTTTTCAACCTCAAAACAACGCAATTTTAAAGTAATAAGGAAGCTAAAAGTAAAAACCAAGTTATGAGTAATAATGATTACAATCTAAGAAGGAAAATTACACTTCTGCCACAGGCAATGCATATGTTAATATGTAGACAAATCGTTGACAAATTGTCAATCATAACAAAGGACGTTTTGTAGAGAAGGGGCGGAGTTTATTACAAACTAGAAAACTTCTATTTGTAATAGCTGAAACTCTTATCTCACTGTCGTCTAAACGTAGATAAGTTAAAGTATTCCCTGTGGCAAAACTGTCAATTTCTCATTAAATGATAGGCATATCAAGGGCTTCGTGCACAACTGGTGTAAATACAGCTTCTTACAAATGTAGATACACTTGTCTTTGTTTGAAACCATTGATATATTGACGGATGAAGAGGAGTTTTTTTGCGTGTTCTTTCATGACCAGGGGCGCAATAGATAATGAAAATCGAGCTAGGCTCTTTGTCATCATCTATGTTAGCTACATATGTAAGTGGGGCATTGTTGTCAACATACGTCTTGTAGACTTACAAACACTGGCGGGTTATTCACCTGTAAAACAATCCTCTAATCTGATCAACTCAAAACATTGTGGCAAAAGGAGAAATTGCACGTTCTTATGTTTTCAAAAAGTTCATAGCAGTAATTTTAACATTATCACAAATGTTTCAAACAAAGTGGGAATATGAGAATTTCCTGTTCTCCAGGATAAGAGTTCTGGAATAGTGTCGGCTTTATAAGGGCAAAGGTTGAGGAAAAGGTGTATACTTTACATTGTGTCTGGCACTCATGGAGTGCAAGGGTTACCAATCCAAAAACAGTAAAAACTTAATTTATTGATTCTCTTATTTTGGCAGCAAATATGAATCCTTTTATAAGTGTTTTGTTTACATCTATTTTCCATATTTATCTTTGTATATTTTGATTTAATAACATTCATCGTCTTTATTATTAAGCTTGAAAAGAAGCTGAGCAAACAAAAAATAATGTTAATGATTTAACAAAATGAAATGTTCACCACTTTACTGGAAAGTTTTTTGAAATTCAAGAATTTAAGGTAGATTACCGATCATAGCAGTAGGGATTTATAAAAACAACTCCTTATGTGTTCAGAGGATATTCCTTTCAGGGTTAAATGTATGTCTTAATGACCAACTTGAATGGATTCAGAAAGGAGACCAGGGAAGAAGAATGGCGATTCCATGAAATAGCATTTCCACTTATGAACGGGTATTCAAGAGGCGTATCTATTCGGAGTTGTTCGGTCTTTACGGTTGTAATGTATGAACATACGTTACTTCGTAATATCGACTCTCCATTTATATGAATGCGTCTTCTTTGTTTACAAAACTGTTTCATAGGTGTGAGTGTAAAAAATGCAGTTGTCATTCGGAAACTCCTCCTGCTTGATTAAAAATAACGAACCGGGAAAAAGTAGGTCTTTATATTGTCGCATCATTTTGACTTTGAAAATACGATAAATGGTAAAATGGCTTTTGGGTGGGATAATTTCATGTTATAAAAACGGTTGTTTTTATGCATGAGTTTAAACAAACCACCCTATTATTGCCAATATAATTTTACTGTTATTTTCTTCAGTCCATTTGGTTCAATAATAATAATATTGACTCCACTACTTTTTCCCGGTGTGTTCGTATGTAAACATTTTGTTTGTTACTTATGAACCACTTAATCTAACCAGGTGTGTGTACACGTGTATGTACACCTGTACAGAGATAAGTTATTCTATTATTCACATTAAGACATACACGATTTTTGTTCATATAACTTTTTTTATCACACATTTGTTCATCCACTCTGCATTTCACACTGTTCATAATTTGGTGCAATTTTTGAATAGTCATGGACGACCAAGATGTGATGTCATAACATATTGACTAAATCCAATTAAACACTCATCCATTTGTAAAAACAGGAAAACCAAGGGTGCATCTAGTACCCTTTGGTGTTTTTGTTCTTTATGAGTTGGCATTGGCAAATAATTGGGAGGTCAACACATGTTTGAGATCATGTCTTGTACCCATGGTATTCAATAATGTAGTACATATTAATTTGTAGATTTTATTAACTTACATATGTTTTCGTTCATTTTGTGTTTGTTCATGGAAGCCAGTGGTAGAGTTTGGTTTTCTTGTTTTCTTTGCAAATGTCTGTTTAAAATTAGTTCATTGGACATAAAAGGATAAAAGCATGGCATTATCAAGTTTTAAAGACTGATTGTTCCATGCTATTTTTATGAACTTTGTGTCCGATCATAATAAACAGACTTTCCTAAAACGTTTACAAACAGGGCACTACAGGTCTTCAAACTTCGGAAGCTTACAGGAATGTAGTCTTCCGGTTTGAATACGACTTTAACTTTCCCAGTTGTTCACATGATGGGTTTGCTAAGATTTTCAAAGAAACCATGAAAATTTAAATGGATTATTTATGCCATATATACTTAAATTCACGTTGATGTGCCTCCAAGTGAATTTGTTGGTACACTTAACATGATTTGAAGTATATTTGCAGTATTACAAAAATCATATTCATTGAAATTTTGTTTTTTTGGGCCGCATTAGAAAAATAAGAAAAATTATTATTGACTTGGTTGTTTGCGGTCCAAAAGGTTATGTGCAATTTTGGTATATGTGACGTCATAAGGGATTGATGACGTAATATGTTGATCTCAAAAATTATTTAAAACTGTAGACAAAATTAAAGTTATTTCTCATGTATATGTCATGTAAAAAATTAAAAAAAAGTATACACAAAGTGTATAATAATAACAGATCAAATAACTGTTTATTTATTTTATGAGCAACCCCCTTCCCCCCAACATCCTTCCACCCGTTTATAAACAGACCACCAGGAGGTGCATGAAGCCTGCAGCAACAGCCAGTGTTGACCAGTTATTCAGTTTTACAACTTTATTAAACTTTCTCAAAGTCAGACCTATTTAACTCCTCTCCAGCAGGGGACTATTGAAAACATTGCAGAAAAGGAGAAATTGATCAACTCGAATCTTCAACAGATTTCCCACTTTCTTGCCTCGTCTGCTCCTGATTTCGTTATCTCTTTCAGTGCCAAAGGCAAATATTGAGGGTTTTGCAACCTATACAGATTCAGGCAAGTCGGCTCGTAAACAAGCTAAGCTGTCTCACCTGAAATCAGCATTGTTTGCTTTGAGTTATAAAAAATATTCCAAAATTATTTATTACAAATGGAGATGCCCGATTCTGAACATGGAAGAGTTTATTTAAACAATTCGGCGCTGAAAGAATTATAGGCTACATGTACATGGACTTATTAGTGAATATTTGTTATTAACTGATTTTTCTCGGAGGCGAAAACTGATAAACAAGAACACTTCTCTTTACCGTCATGCCTAAGAATAGTTTTCCGTTAATTATTTTGCTAAAACATGCAATTAATAACTTCATATCGTCATTGCACACACAATGTATGGATCAACCTGTCGCCCATCATACCGGTATAACGATCTCGGGGGGGGGGGGGGGGGGGGGGGGGAAGCCCCCATTATATTACAACAACCCAGGGCAAATATTGTCATGATTTATAGCGTTGAATAACCAACCATCATTCTGATATCCTATTTGAAGCGTCGTCTACTTGTAAAACTTACACATAGACAGTTAAGTGTAAGTGCAACTTTAATACAGAGTTGAAAACATTCTTGGAAAAGGAGGAAGTTTCCTTGATGAACATTTTCCTAGGTTTCTTACGCAATTTTCAGAGAATCTACGGCGACTGAAATCGTCGCTGTGAGGGAACGGGTAAATCAACCTTAAGTGTTAGTAGATTGCACAAGGTCGGTTAAAACGATACATCATTTTATGTTGCCTAGCAACAACTGTGGATAATATAACCATTTGCATTTATACGTTTGAGTAAACGTAACACTTAACGAGTGTATATACTCTCTCGTGCGTACCTCATGGTGTGGCGTTTTAGAACCTCCTAAAGCAGTGCGCATGTAATCGACGGGTCGAGAGCGCAGTTGAACCGGAGAACGACGTCGGAAAAGGAGATTTTAAAAGAAATCTTTACGAGAAACGACGTCACGTCACGTCTGACGAAATCTTACAATCCAATACTTCATATTCTTGACTATTCAAAACGAGCAATTTCTCCTCTTGCCACAATGTTTTCCACTTTTAGTCATAGGTTGTATTATCCATTCAATTATAGAGATTTTCTATTTTTTGTCAAAATATGTTCAAAGTCTTCTGCTGCAGAATTGTCGTATGAGGGGAGGGTTAATTCGACTGCTGCAGCATTGTCGTATGAGGAGAGGGTTATGTTGTCTGCTGCAGAATTGTCGTACGAGGAGAGGGTTATATGTCGTCTGCTGCAGAAATGTCGTATGAGGAAAAGGGTTAATGCACCATTTTAACATTCAATACACTTCAAAAGAGAACAGATCAGAAAAAAACATAAAAAAAGTACCGATGATCAAAGTTCTAGATTTGTGACGCTTTTCGTGTTCGTTACCCTTGTCCCCTGTAAATGTAAATATGCCTTGCAGCATTAAACATATTGTTATAATTGTACGAGAAATACATTATGGTAAATGAGCTCACTCCTTTTGACACAATATTTTCAAAAATATTTTGCTGCAGATGCATCGAAATACGTCAGGATGTGGAAAAGGGTTATATCATTAGAGCTAGACACCGAACCCTATGTTGTGGTACTCCAAGGTATCGACCTAGAAAAGTGTGTCTATAAACCACACCAGTCGGTTCCATTTAACCCTATCCCACCTATAGACGCTTTCTGACGCCTCTGCAGAAGGCGACTTTTGAAATCATTATGGCAAAAGGAGAAATTGCTCATGTGATGGAGCAATTTCTCCATTTGCCACAACGATTTTAACTCTATTCAAAATATTCATACAATCATTTATGGAGTTTTTCTATATTTAGAACTTGATAATTTCAGAGTCGTCTCCTGCAGGATTATTGTGTGTTGGTAAGGGTTAACCCTTTCCCTCATACGACAATTCTGCAACAGGCGACTTTGAACATGTTTTGTCAAAACATAGAAAATCTCCATAATTGAATGGATAACATATGACAAAAAGTGAAAACATTGTGGCAAAAGGAGAAAGTGCACGTTTTGTGCAATGTCTTCTTTTTTCACTATGTTTTTAAAAAGCCGTCTGCTGCAAAGGCGTCAGAAAGCGTCTATATAAGGGAAATGGTTAAGTAATGGGGTAAATATATGGTGTAGCCAGGACTTTTTATCTCCTTATCCCGGTCCGTTTAACCCTCTCCCGCACACGACAATCCTGCAGCAGACGACTTTGAACATATTTTGTCAAAAAATAGAACATTTCTAAAATTGAATGGATAACCTATGACCAAAAGTGGAAAACATTGTGGCAAAATAAAATAATTGCTTCTTTTGTCACTATGTTTTCAAAAAGCCGTCTGCTGCAGAGGCGTCAGAAAGTGTCTATATGAGGGAAAGTGTGTTAAGAAAAAGAAACAAGGGTATCATGTACATTAACAGTTTCCTTCAATGTTTTCAGAACTTAGTTGCGGCAGCGTTTTGTTCAATGTCACGTGTCATCGAAATGCATAATGAAACTACATTTGAGCCGTCTCGCGAGAAAACCAACATTGTGGACATTGCGTAAAGTATCAACCCGGTTCAGCCTGAGCATGCCGCGCAGGCTTACCCGGATATACACTTTTCGCCTCCTGTGGATTTTCTGTTTCAGGAATCATTACTCTATCCCCTTAAGACGAAATGTGTCGGCCCGGATCACTGATCCGAGTCGATACATTACGCAGAGGACATAATGTTATTTTCTCCTGGGACGGCTCATTTCAACTTGTTGATGGCAGGACAAAGTTCGAGAACTTTGTGTTAACAATCAACATCACTTTGTCACCAGCACTCCTTAGCACGAAGACTTTTAAAATGGGCCAGCGCATAAGAAAAAGCAAAAGGTGACTTTTGTGCACAGTGTATATCCAGATCAGCCTGTGCATCCGCCGCACAGTCTCTTTAAAGATCTACAATGTGCACATACTAAGTACGTTAGATTTCTTTTGGTGCTTTACGCTGCTTTCAACAATTTTGTATTTATATCACGGCGTTTCCTGGGTAAGTTACCAGTACGTACTAATAGTCCATTTATCCTGAGACCAACGAGTCAGTCGTAATAATAACCTAACAACCCTGATCGCCACGGAGAGGGTCGCCATTACTACCACTTTTAAAATCTTTGGTAGGACCCTCAAAACAAGATTGTGAGAGGATTCTGTCAACTGGTGCGGATTCTGATTAGACTAAACACGTGGACAAGATGATCTGAACCTACACAGTGCATAAATGCCATCTTGTATATTTCCTCACGCTATTGCTGTAATGTTTTGCAAATTGCAAATTGTGATAATCTGTTAAGGATCTTTTAAGTTTCCAGTTAAGGTTGGTTACTCACAAGTAGTTGTATAAGGTCACTCAATAAACTTAAGATGACATTTGAAAACAGGTACCGATTTCAGTTATCATCGTTGAAAATTGAACACCAGTTTGATTTGCATAGTTCACAAGGCACGTGCGGTCCTTGTAAGGCGTTGTAAAAGTCGAAGCAATATTTAACCCTTTCCCATATGCATCAAATCTACAGCAGACGACTTTAATAACAATTGAAGAAACATGCAGAAAAAGATACAGATTACAATTTCTTTTTTTTTCTTTTTTAGAATATAGTTGAAAACATTGTGGCTAATGAAGAAATGATCACCATGAGCAAATTGTCCTTTTGCAACAATGTTTTCAAGCGTCGACTGCTGCCAAGGCGTCAGAAAGCGTCTGTATATGGAACAGGAATAAAAACACATAAACTGTCGTAGTAAAGGTCGACTCGTGATCTTATTGTTTATTATTACATGCTCTTTGAACATTGGGTTACCGAGAGATAACAATGTAGTTTTATCCGGATGAACTCTCTTTGTTTCAAACAGTGTCTTCATAAAGTGAGTAACATTACCGTTTAGCCTTTCTTTGCATTCAAGTCACCGTCTCGGGGGTGTAGAGGTAGAGCTTCCGCCGCGGTTGTGGGAGGTCGCGAGTTCGATCCATGGTAGGGTCATAAACCAAATGGTAGTAAACGCTGCCCTCCTTTGTGCTCAGGACTCTGTGGGTAACCATAACGACTGACTGGCTGGTGTCAGGATAAATGGATCAGGCAGTGCTGGTAACTTACCCTGTAAACGCCGTGATAGAACTGAAACATTGTTGAAAGCTGCGTAAAACACAAAACAATCAATCTACACTGTTGACACTTTTGAGTACCAACAACATGTGCTTAAATTCTACACAAATAATAATTTATTCATCGCCATTTCATTTCTTAAGAACTTATTTTCTAATTGACAACAGGAAATTTATGATCGAGTCGAAAGGGAAACTATAGCAGTTAAACAAGATGCTCGCAATGAGCTTTTTATCAATCGAAAGGATCGTCTGCTGCACAGGCGTCAACAGTCGTCTGTATGAGTTAGACTATTTAAATCTTCGTAAGCATCTACGTTAGGAATCGTAAACCGTATACGATTTCTCAAGATGATTGTTTATATCAACACGTTTACCTGATGTAGTTAAACCCTTTCCCTCATATAGACGCTTTCTTACGCCTCTGCAGCAGACAGCATTTTGAAAACATAGTGACAAAAGAAGACATTGCTTAAAACGAGCAATTTCTCCTTTTGCCACAATGTTTTCCACTTTTAGTCATAGGTTATCCATTCAATTATGGAGATTTTCTATTTTTTTGACAAAATATGTTCAAAATCGTCTGCTGCAGAATTGTTGTATGAGGGAAAGGGTTAAGAGTCGTCTGCTTTATTTTGATCTGATAACAAAACTGTATTATCTGAACGATTTAGAAGATCGCTGAACAAACAATGTGGGATTTCTTTTTCTTTTTTTACTTTCGCTCGATTTGTGCACACTTTCTTTCATTTTCCCCTCAATGTTTTCTAATGTCGTAATCTCTACTGAACAGTGACGTCAAATGTCGTTTTCTCTATTGAACAGTGACGTCAAATGTCGTCTGTATCAGGGGAATTTTGATTAAAGTACAACAGACGATTTTTGATTGACACTGTGACATCGAGACAAACAAGTTTATTCAAATGATAGGACATGCCTACCTAGTTTACATATTACTACGCCGCGTTTGGAACCCGGCCAAATCGCTAAATTAGCTGATTTGGCAAAATTTCTTTCACTTAATTGTTTCTCTTCACTGCTTTAAATCTTTCCCAATGTTTATGTCACATGCAATTATATGTCTGTGGTTTGAAACCAATAAAGGTACAACATTATCATCTCGTCTGTATATCGTCTGAGTTTGTTTTCACCCGTTACCCCTCTACAACAATTCTACAGCAGATAACTTTGAAAATATTTAGTGAAACATATGGATACGCTATATATAAATAAAAGAAAACCTATTGAATACATTGGACAACATTGACAACAGGAGAAATTGCTTACAATGATCAATGTTTCAAAAGTCTTTTGCTGCAGCGGCGCCAGAAAACGTATGTACGTGGGAAAAGGTTTAACAAACTGATGTTAGCAATTTTCTTCTAATCGTAGAATATGTTAAAAAAAGCTGAGATGTCAAATGTTATCTGGAGACGAACTGTTTTAATCCGTTCCCACTTACTTCAATAAGCAGCAGACGAATTAGAAAATATCTGAACAAGACGAGACTTTAAACAAAATTTGAGCCGTCTCGCGAGAAAACTAACATTATGGCTTTTGCGTAATGTAACGACCCAGATTAGCCTGCGCAGTCCGCGCAGACTGATCCGGGTCGACACATTCCGTCGCAGGGGAATAGAGGTATAGAGTAAATATTCCTGAAAAAATCCACAGGCGACGAACAGTGTCTGTCCGGGTTAGCCTGCACGGCATGCTTAGGCTGATCAGGGTCGATACTTTACGCAGTGTCCACACTAATGGTTTTTGTCGTGGGACGGCTCTTATTGCTTACCGTTTTCACTTTCAAAATAGGAAACAACAATCGTTCAGTTTTATTATTTTCATTTATAAAAAAACCCACGTATCATCATAATGCATGTCACAACGCCATACTGCACATTTACCATTTCGCACATACAACAGTCCTGCAGCAGACGACGTTGAAAACATCTAGGCAACAAGGAAAAGAACATTATTACAATTAACCCTTTCCCTCATATAGACGATTTCTGACGCCTCTTCAGCAGACGGATTTTTGAAAACATAGTGAACAAAAGAAGAAATTGCTCAAAACGAGCAATTTCTTCTTTTGCCACAATGTTTCCCACTTTTAGGAGGCGAAAGGTGTCTATCCGGGTAAGCCTGTGCGGCATGCTTATGCTGATCTGGATCGATACTTTACGCAATGTTGGTTTTCTCGCGGACGGCTCATTTTCAGATTACACTACGCCTGGCACCCTTTCCCACTTGAAGCAATTCTGCAAAAGACGACTTTGAAAAAATACACCCGAAAACAAATTGGAAACTCCCTTTAAATGAAAGTACAATATTTGAAAAGAGTTGAAACATGGTGACTATAGGAAAAATTGCTCGTTCTTCTTTTGTCGCCATGTTTTCAAAAAGTCGTCTGCTGCAGAGGCGACAGAAAGCGTCAACATGAGGGAAAGGGTTAACCAATTGCCCGCATACATCAAACCTGCAGCAACGACGGTTATGCAAAGTACAAGAACATTAGTGAAAGGGTTATGAAAATTGTGTAATTCGGAGAAATTACTCATTGTGAATAATCTCACTATTTGTCACAATGTTTTGAAAAGTCGTCTGCTGCAGAGTCGACAGAAAGCGTCTATATAATGAAAAGGGCTTGTGAACAATACAGATCAAGATGAGCATGCACATTCATGCAGTCTAGTATTGGTCTACATTGCTCGCTGTCCACGTATCACTATGTAGCAAGATGCACTTGGTAACTGTTTCCCACCACAATAATTCTGCAGCAGACTTATTCGAAAACAAATGGTTTAATATATGGCCAAACTCTTTGAATAATAAAACTTTGATCTTTGAATGTATTTTAAAACATTGTGACAATAGGAGAAATTTCTCACCTTTGAACAATTTTAGCTTTTACGAAAAATAAAAATAAAATAAAAAATCGTCTGCTGCAGAGGCGTCAAAATATCACCAGAGGTCGGGGTTTTGAACTCTTCCCCACAGTGCGCATCTGAAGCAGACGACTTTTCAAAACATTGTGACCAATGGTGAGATTATTCGCAAATGAGTAATTTCTCCAAAATGCCACAATCTTCATAACTCTTTCACTAATTTTACTTTTATTTGTATTTAGCATAAACATCGTGGATGCAGGGTTGATGTATGCGGGGAATGGGTTAACTCTTTCCCACGTACAACAAATATGCAGCAGACGACTTTGAAAACATAGTGGCAAAAACCTGAAAAATCCCCATATTGTTGAAAGCGGCGTAAAAAACATCAAACAATTAATCAATTAAAGCAGACTGCTCTAAACTTAACACGTCGGGACATTTTCTTAACCCTTTCCCACATACATCAAATCTGCGGCAGACGACTTTGCAAACATAGTGACAAAAACTTGAACATTTTCCATAAAAGATAGCTTAATTGTTAAATAAAGTTGAAAACATTGTGGCCAAAAGGAGAAATTGCTCATTTATGAGCAATTTCACCTTTGGCCTCAATGTTTTCAAAAGTCGTCTGCTGCAGATGCGTCAAAATGCGTGTACATGTGGGAAAGGGTTATGACGTTACATACCAGCACGCGTTCTCTATCTTATCTCCATAGCGTTTTGGAGTGACTACCATGTCTTGATAATATCTCCCAAGACATAAACAGCTCGTTTGTTACCCCACTTCAGATAGTAATCACCCCGGACGCTCTTAGAACTAGCTATAAAGGGGGCTGTGTTCTAATTATTATTTTACGGCTGAATTAAAAAGCACAACACACGCTGATCTAGGAACTCGCTGCTGGCCAAGTCTTAAAGTCGGGTTTGCAACGACTTCGGTCAAGTAAACTTGCAAACATACATCGACGTATCAGCACGGGCGTCCGAGTTGATATGGAAACAAACAAATCACACAATATTTTCAAAACTGTCTGCTGCAAATCTGTTGTACGTGGGATCTTTCAAGCTTATAACAAATACAATTTACCGTCTTCCTGCTATAGACGACAAGTGAGCTTTTGTTTTAACGCAGACGGTCTTGTGTAATATTGCGGAAAAAGGGAAGATGGAAACATAACGAAAATATTCTCCCTTTTTCACAAGCTTTTCAACTTTTAAACCAAAACCATGTATCAAGAAGTAAAATAATTATACTTTTTTTCCAGTTGATACTAACAAAGCAGATGTCTTCAATATGAAGTAAGTTGTTAAAGTCAGAACTGTCAGTCTTCTTCATTTCACATCTGTGTATTAGCATTCATTTGAAGGGATGCGCTACGTTAAAAATAAATTAAAAATTAATGAATGATTTAATATTTGTCCTTGATTTTTTTTTAAAAATAATTGTTAATGAACTCTTTTAGCGCAGAAGGCAATATTGAGCTTTTTGCAAACAATACTGATTCGTAACGAGCTGTCCCATCTGAAATCAGCATTGTTTGCCTTGTAGTTATCAAAATATTCCAAAAACTCTTATAACATATGAAATAAAGTCGCCCGGCTTTGGACATGGAAGAGTCTACTTTAAACAATTCGGCGCTGAAAGAGTTAATGAATGGGGATGCCAAACAATGCAAATTTATGAAATTTGACATGAACTGACCATGTAACTGCATTCACTTTCAAAGGAATACCGCGTACTGACGTGCGAAATCTTCTGATAATTACAAAAAGGTGTAATGAGTGAGCAGGTATACCTGCGCTTGTGGCTTATCAGTAATATATATATACAGACACAGGTGATGTGTGTATTGGGGCCAGCGAGTTTAACTCATCCCAGAACTTTGTTATTATAAAGGCCGTGTCATACGGAAATAGGGAGTTTCATATTCAATACGATCAACGAAGCTGTAGAAGAAAATGTGCATATATATTTATAAACATATATAACACGATGAAGACAGTGATGCAGAGGTAGAGCGTCGGTTTCTCGTACCAATGGTCCCGGGTTCGAGTCCTGTGATGAGCGGGTTTGTGTTGATTTGTTTGGGGAGTAACGGCTAAGTCTCCAGGAAGCAGATATCGAGCGTGATTAATATAAGCCGAAAGCTTGTTTGGCAATCGATGTAAGATAAATAAGTTTAAACTGAACATGTATAGTCAGTCTCTCGGTAGAGCATAAACTGTTAGCAGAATGGTATAACATCTAAGATTGGATCATGGTCTACGATCAGACCGTCGGGCAATTTTATCGGCTCTGCACTTTTTTGTCAATTAGTTACAGGAGGGTTAAAGAACCCAATGCACAATAATTGTGCATTGATGCACAGGAAATGTTTATGTGATGTTATATGTTATTGTTTGTGTCTAAACAATTTCAACAATTGTTCAGATGTATCACAGCGTTTCCTGGGTAAGTTACCAGTGGTATTGGTCCATTTATCAAGAAACCAGACAGTCAGTCGTCACGCTAGCCCCGCAACCCAAAGAACGTCAAAGAAGGGCAGCCATAATTACTATTTTTAAAGTATATGTATGAACCGGCCGGGGATCGAACCAGCGACCTCCCGTACCCGAGTCAGACGCTCTACTTCTACACAACCGAGGCAGTTAAACATTTGAGTATTAATACAAGAATGTTGTACGTCCAGGAACACGGTGCATATTAATAAAGGTACGCACTGTACTTGTGTCTTTCACATAATGTATACAGCTTCAGTCAACTACGATGGTGTGAAATCATCGTAAGCAGTTTCATAACTTACATCACAACATGCTTCATGAGTCACCGATTGTTTCATGCGAAACGTTTTTAAGTACATTATGCCACAATAAGTAGTTACAACAGTCTTGCATGGAGCACATCCTACGTTTGAATAGGATGTTGAAATGGAAACTCGGTGAATATCCGGTTTTGTTTTTCTTGTGATCCCGACTAGCGAATGAAATAGACCATTTATAATGAAAATAATATTGGGTGGGGTAAACATTCCGGAGATAATGGGACCATGTAATGTCTGGACCCAAGTTTAATACGGTACAAGAATGTGACAGGTAGTGTCCGAACCGGACATCGTATTAAGATAGATTAATTTTGGACAGTGTCCAAACGTTCCGGCCATACCAAACATTCCCAAGAAAAAAATTGATGTTATATTTAAGCTTTCGCGTTCCCCTTTTCCAAAAACAAAAAAATAACAATGGCAATAAGAAATGGTGCACATGTTTTCAGGGTCGTATCTCCCTTTAGGCACTGTATGCACGTGCCTTCACATTTTTCTAAAAATGCCCCAAAATGCAGCTGCGGCGATACTCATCTGCGTAATGTATCGACCAGATCAGCCTGCGCTGTCCGCGCAGACTGATCCAGCCGACACATTCCGTATAAGGGGGGATATATAGAGTAGTGATTCCTGAAACAGAAAATCCACAGGAGGCGAAAAGTGTTTATCCGGGTACGCCTGCGTGGCATGCTTAGGCTGATCCAGGTCGATACTTTACGCAGAGTCCACAATGTTGATTTTCTCACGAGACGGCCTTCACATTGATTATTGCCAAGCTACGCCCCTGGTTTTATAATGTATCTTTCACAGATACAGGTAATGTTGTAAACGCTCAACCAGCATGAGTACACTCGTGCTTTCGAAACAGATGAGCAAGAGGTAAAACTATAAGTCGATATTACCCACTCAGATTCACTGCTTGTTTTTTTTTTAACAAATTATACCTTTGCGTTTTATGTAGGGTCGGAACCATATTTCCAGCCATATAAACTTTTTACAACAAACAACACAATTGCAGCTGACGGTTTTGAAAAGAGGTTGGTTAAAATATGGAAAATCTATGTAAACAGGAATAAAGTTATTAAAGAGTTGAAAACAGTGTGGCAAAAGGAGAAATTGCTCGTTTTTTTAAAGTTATTTCGCCTTATGTCACACTGTTTTCAAAAGGCGTCTGCTGCAGAGGCGTCTGGAATTGTATACATGTGGGAAAGGGTTAAAGGGTCACGAAAATCGCTTGATTGACACACACATCATTCTCCCTACCAAACCTAGTACATGGTTATCGCCAGATAATTCAACTCTAAATAGAGTGTGACAAGTGCAAAATGCAATTTATTCGCACATCTATGCAGTAAAATCATAATTTGTATTTCAATGCGATGAGAAGGATTTTCGAATCTTTCTGTGACGTACTTGCAAACAGTGTAGCGCCAGAGCAGACTCCACAGATGCAGAGGGCGATCTAGATATACACTGATCGCACATGCCCTACGGTTTGGTTCCCCGTATAGCCGCTCATATGTAACATATCGTTTATCATTGAGTGAATAGGTAGGTGCCCGGGTATAAAACGTCTTTTTTTATTTAATTAATACGAAAAGGCCGACCGGAAATATTTACGCGTTTTTAACGAACTTATATCGTGAGTGTTTTAATTATACGAAAAAAAACCATAATTGTTTTTTTCGCTTATAGTTAACAGGTGTGAGATTTTATATTTTTTTTTTTTTTTTTCAATAACCCATGAAGCTTTCTGAAATGAAACTGGAAATATCCATGGGGGCCGTCATTTTGGATATGTATTAAAAGCAGACGTAAAACACAGATTGAAAATTATTGTCGGCTTTTTTAAGTCGGTATTTTGGGTATGTATAAAATGAGCAGAAAAACACGGATTGAAAATTATTGTCGTCTTTTTAATCATTTTTTTTAAATCGATATTTAAGATCATTTAAGTGCTGTGTTATGTGGCAATTAACATTTGTACGAAAAGTTAAAAATAAATGGAAATCTGTAAGAAATAGGTTTTCCCGTTCGTCAAAAAAACGACAGCATTAGCCTTCTATGCCCGAAACTAAATTTTGACTGTATCGTAGCCAAAGAAGGAGTCAATGGAGCGACGTCGTTTTCCTCAAAAAAGTGGTATCCACATGTAAGACCCCAAATTCCTATACATGAGCTATTGACTCACTCATTCAAAGTATAATTATTTATCAAACATTGTGGCAAAAGGATAATCTTTTTCCTAAATCGTCTGTTGCATAGGCCTCAGAAACCGTCTCTAATAGGGAAAGAGTTTAGCAGAAATGTGACCCCTTACATAATTTGTTCCAGTCATATTGACTGGTTGAAAAAGGCAGTCGCCAGGTGGCATCAGAAAAGGGCTGATCTATTTGCTTCTTTGCCATAATGCAGGTGATCGATTAAGGATCGTCTTGGCCCTCATGTTTTAACCTCGTTCATTATAAATGTATTCCTTGATTGTCTGAAAGTCTTTACTTTATTATTTTCTGTTCAAATAACAGACAACATCAATATGAATTCCAAATATGTTTTAATAATGCAAGAAACATGACATTAACATTATTATTGTCTAGTCAATTACTTATAAATCCTTTTTTATGGCCAAAGTATGCTCTTTAATTTTTGTCTATAATTATCTTGCGTATTTTTTTTCGTAAATAGGTAGCACCTATAGATATATTAAACGTATACTACTTAGTACAAGTACGTGTATAATACATTTATGATTGTTCGTGTCTATTATACTTTTTGACACCAAAATCGAGGGCTTGGCGTGAAACGGTTGTAACTCAAACCCTATTTTGAAAAACCCTGGTTTAGGGTCAATTTTGACCTATTTGTAAACAATGCAAATTTAGGTGCCATTGCTCAGAACGAGCAATGGCACCTAAATGTCCATTGTTTACTAAGAAAAATGAATTAACGCTTATAAAGACTTTATGGCGAGTTGATTAACCTTTTAGTTACAACCGTTTCACGCCAAGCCCTCGAAATGTAAAATGAGCAAATGCATGGGAAAATGTACAATTTGTCTATTTGTGAACAATATAGATCCAGATCAGCATGTTAATCTGCGAACAGCCTGGCGTAGATATATATATATATATATATATATATATATATATATATATATATTACTTACGCAAGCTTGTTAGAAGCTACTGTCAACATGTGTAGACTCTGATCAGACTGAGTAGATGGACAAGATAATCGGAACCTACACTGTTTACAAATACTAACCGTTGTATCTTTTCCCATTATACACGGGCTCAAATCGATAGAACAGACTTCATATGAGCCGTTCCGTAAACAAACCCACCAATATTGATTTTGCGTAATCTATCTACCCGGATCAGCCTGCGCAATCTACACAGGCTTATTCGGACCGACAAATCCCGTCTCAGGGGGATAGAGGTATAGAGTAATGATTCCTGAAGCAGAAAATCCACAGGACGCGAAAAGTGTCTGTCCGAGTTCGACCGCGCGGCATGCTTAGGCTGATCAGGTTCGATACTTTACGCACCGTCCACACTGTTGGTTTTCTAGTGGGACGGCTCATATCATCTGCGTAATGTATCGACCAGATCAGCCTGCGCTGTCCGCGCAGACTGATCCGGCCGACACATTCCGTCTTAAGGGGATAGATGTATAGAGTAGTTATTCCTGAAACAGAAAATCTACAGAAGGCGAAAAGTGTCTGTCCGGGTTAGCCTGCGCTGCATGCTTAGGCTTATCAGGTTCGATCCTTTACGCACAGTCCACACTGTTGGGTTTCTCGTAATTCGGCTCATAATTCGATTTCAGGTTAGAATGTACATTGGTCTCTCTCGATAACTCGAATTCAAAAGGGACTCGAAACTGTTTTCGAGGTACCGACTAGGAATATGACATATATGGATTTATATATTTCTTGGTGTTTTACACCGCCTTCAACAATTAAGTGGAAAACATTGTGACAAAAGGAGAAATTGCACGTTTTGTGCAATTTCTTCTTTTGTTACTATGTTTTCAAAAAGCCGTCTGCAACGTTTACAGCGTTTCCTGGATAAGTAACCAGTACTACTGGTCCATTTATCCTGACACCAGCCAGTCAGTCGTAATGCTAGTAGCCCCGCAACCCTGAGCGCCAAGGAGGGCAGCAGCCATCACTAACATTTTGAAAGCCTTTGGTATGACCCGGCCGGGAATTGAACTCGCTCTACCATTACAACATCGAGGTGGTTGGATTTATACTTAATTCATTTATTTTTAAGTCAGCATCGTTATTAATTTGTATTGAAGCGTTTATTGTGAGGAAAAAAAGCCAACCAGTAATACAGTTCTTTAAAGAAAACAGTGCCGCAGCAGTTTTGATTGCTCATCATAAACCATTTCTTATTTTGTCTGAAAGCATGTGCTTTTACAAATGTCGTTTGCTGCAGATGCGACAAAAAACGTCAGCATGTGGATCGGTGCTATGAATAATCAATATTAGATAAAAGTGTTCAACAACAAATCATTAGTCTTCAACATGTTTGGTTCACTTTTGAATGTTGACAATGGAGTAATATTGTCGATCGACACTTATACATCGATCATAGATAATGACGAATACATTTGTAATGATAGCAATACAAAACACTTTCAACAAGTTGGAACATAGACACAACAACAGAAATTAACACTACTTAACACATTCCCACCTACAACAATTCTGCAGCTGTCGACTGTGAAAACAACTATGCAAAATATATATTGAAAATCTCTTGAAATGAACGTATTGCAAATAAACAGTGTTAATTAAAATGTGGCTAAAGGAGAAATTGCTTGTTATTAACAATTTCTCCTTTTGCCACAATGTTTTCAAAAGTCGTCTGCATCGTATTATGAGTCACAATTTATCTTAACCTGGGAAAGGTTAAAACTTAAAACCTTTAATATTTTAGTCGCGTCACACAAAATGGGGTCCTATTGACTATCCGTGTCGTTATAGTATAACAGGGACTCGACATGAAACCAGACGTGAAACCAGCTACCCTTCCAATATTTGGTTAGAATATACTTAGCCCTTTCCTACATACAGACGCTTTTTGGCGCCTATATAGCAGATGACATTTGAAAATATTGTGGCGAAAGGAGAAATTGCTCATAATGAACAATTTCTTCTTTTACCACAATATTTTCATCTCTATTCAATAATCTAACTTTCATTTGTAGACACTTTCCATATTATTTGCATTTATGTTTTAACCCTTTCCCTCACATAGACGCTTTTTGACGCCTCTGCAGCAGACGTATTTTTGAAAATGAGCAATTTCTCCTTTTGCCACAGTGTTTTCCACTTTTAGTCATAGGTCATCCATTCAATTAAAGAGATTTCCTACTTTTTGATAAAATATGTTCAAAGTCGTCGGCTGTAGAATTGTCGTATGAGGGAATCTGCTGCAGATTCGTTGTATGTGGGAAAAGGTACAGTCTAGGCGGACAATGAATGAACGTTTTGTGCAATTTCTTCTTTTGTCACTATGTTTTCAAAAACGCACAGACTCAATTGAGTCTTCACTGTTCGTAAATGTAAGGAATCCGCCGTGGCCGAGTGGTTTAGTATCGAGGATTTGGAACCGGGCGTCCCCGTGTTCGATTCCGAGTCGCGGCGCTGTGGTCATGGTGGAGTGCTCTTGGAAAAGGAACATTTCCTGGCCTAGTACTGGTTTGTTAACCCAGGTATGGTGAATAATTGAACTGTCACCGTGATATAACTGAAATAATGTTAAAAACGGCGTAAAACCCCAACAAAATAAAAAACAAAATCGAAAATGCAATAGGACATCACCTCTCACGACGCGGTCCACTTCTTTTCATCAACCAAATGAAGTTCAATAAGCAATCATTTACCTTTATTCCCGTGTATTCATTAATCGTCATTTACCAATATTCAGCCATTAGCGCAATTAGGGATTTTCAATACGATGTGTGTCACAACTCGTCACCTTTCCCGCACCCTTACTCATAATAGTCATGTTATTATCGCTGTGCCATCGTTTTAAACAAATCTCCCACCACATGAATATTCATGAGCTACATAAAGCCTTCTTTCTCTTTCTCCGTCAGCGTCGAATTGTTTAAAGTAGACTCTTCAATGTTAAAAATCAGGTGTGTCCTTTTCTCAATTTATGAAAGTTTTGGACTATTTTGGTAACTTAAAGGCAAACAATGCTGATTTCAGGTGAGACAGCTCGTTACGAGCTGACTCACATGAATCCGCATTGTTTGCAAAAACCTCGATATTGCCTGTGGCGCTGAAATAGTTAAAAAATACATGACAATTCGTAAGGATTATTATTTTATTTCGATTGATTGACCAAGATTACGTAACAAATAATTGTTACAAGTAAATAACTGCTCGATTATCGGGATTGCAGATTGGCGTCTTTTAAATAGTCAATACATCTAATATATAACGAGGCATTAAAGCTTAAACTGAATTGCATCATACTTAAATGTTCCTGTTTAAAATGAATTGAAGAACAGAATTGAAATCAAATCCTTTGAAATAAAGTTTATGTAGTAAATATCTTGTTGAGTCATGACTCATGGAAAGCTTCATATCTCCTTTTCCCAATACATTTACCGAAAGCGTCTCCTACCAAGCTGTCAGAAATCACTCGTATCCAGGAAACTGCACTAACGTTCTTCTGCGGCCACTTTAATATACCTGAGCTGTTGCCCGAGAGAACCAACATTATCAACTCTGCGTAATATATCGACCCAGATCAGCCTGCGCATCCCGCGCAGACTAAACTGGGCCGACACATTTCGTCTCATGGGGATAGAGGCATAGCGTAATGACTCCTGAAACAGAAAATCCACAGGTTGCGAAAAGTGTCTGTCCGGGTTAGCCTGCGCGGCATGATTAGGCTGATCCGGGTCGATACTTTACGCGATGTCCACAATGTTGGTTTTCTCGTGGAAAGGCTCATATGTACTTACCAACCTGCACACTATTAACAGTTGCATAATGTTCTTCAACTGTGTCTGATTCGTCGGCAAAGTCTAGAAGATCTGCGAACGAGTCACCGCTCCCATCGCTTCTAAACTCAGCACTTGACCATGATCCATTGTGTCCATTGTGCTAACTGTAGAAAGATATAATATAAAAAACCAAAAAAACGACCACACCCAGCCATTTGGGCCTATAAGTCACCGTTATGTGTATACATATATACAGATTTACATATTATGATATAAAGTCACATGACATATGGCAATACGTAATCTGCGATGTTTTCAACAATTGTTGAGTGTGGACACTTTGAGCACGTCATATTAGGAAATCAATGTAAACTTTTCCAGCGTTGAATTGTTAACTTAATTTAAGAAAAGTCCTTTGTCCCTGTAGCTTGGGGACGCTCAATAAAAATAGCATCCGCAGTAGGTACTTTAAGGTCATATCGCAGCGGACAGGAATGATGAGTACTGTCCACCTCCTCCTAATTACTAGTACATTGAGATAAATAAATAAATAAATAAATATAGACCAATACCACCCATACTGCCTGAGCCGAAGAATTGCATTGACTCCAATCGTTCGTACCTATTTGACCGGCTCTTACTGTTCTAGCCAGGTTCAGCCGTAGTGTAAGCTGCGTTAACACAAACAAACAAACGACTACGCTGTGAAGTACAATCCTTGAATAGTTTTTCGCTTGAAAGATGATTCAAATAAAAACATGAGGACTACTTAACCCTTTTCCCCATACAAGAAATCTGCAGCAGACGACTTTTAAACATATTTTGTCAAAAAATAGAAAATCTCTATAATTGAATGGATAACCTATGACTAAAAGTGGAAAACATTGTGACAAAAGAAGAAATTGCTCGTTTTGAGCAAATTCTTCTTTTGTCACCATGTTTTCAAGAAGACATAGTGACAAAATGTATGCTGCAGAGGTATCGGAAAGTGTCTATATGGGGGAAAAGGTTAACGACATGTCGGTATTTTCTACTATTACAACATTGTAAAAGAAACACCCGTTACCATCTAAGATCCGTGTATTTACATATTCATACGCCCACAATGTAGCGTCATCAGCTTTAAATGCTTTTGTGAAGAAAGAAAAACGAAATCGTGTCCTCATTCAGTTTTGCATTGTCGATATTTTTTATCTCACCGATAAACAAAGGTGAGTGACCCCATTTTTCTCAATATTAATTTATTTCAAGCTCTACAAGGTAGGTACATGTGTGATGTTTTTCATTTGGTTTTTTTGTAGACGTATTTAACATTATTTCAGTTACATCACGACGACAGTTCACTTATTCATGATCCCTGGGTAAACAAACCTGTACTAGGCTAGGAAATGTGCCTTGCCCCAAGGACACTCCACCATGACCGTCGTGCCGCGACTGGGGATCGAACACCCGGGACGTCCAGTTTCAAATCCCCGACGCTAACCACTCGACCACGGCGGATTCCTGGAACATGAATGAACACGGCATACGCGTCTGCATTTGAATAGTACAGTGAATATTCAGGTGAGCATATCGATACACACAGTCTCATCATTCACTCTCCGTCAACATGGAACATGTCTCTATATGGATCTTAGGCAATTTTTAGTTCTAGTATTTTAACTCTTTCCCGCATCGACACATCTGGATCAGACGACGTTGACAACATACTGGCAAACACGTTAAACATTTCTCAACAACGGAAAATTTAAGTAATAAATAGTGTTGAAAACATTGTGCCAAAAAGAGAAATTGATCTTTAGTGTTTTGCAAAAGTCGTCTGCTGCAGAGGCTGCAGAGGCGACAAAAAGTTTCTGTATGTGGAGAAGAGTCACGTGACGACATAATACCCACTGGTGCTGGGCGAGGCGTATATGCTTCACCCTTTCCCTCATATGACAATTCTGCAGCAGACGACTTTGAACATATTTTGTCAAAAATTAGACAATCTCTATAAATGAATGGATAACCTATGAATAAAAGTGGAAAACATTGTGACAAAAGGAGAAATTGCACGTTTTGTGCAATTTCTTTTTTTGTTACTATGTTTTCAAAAAGCCGTCTGCTACAGAGGCATCAGAAAGAGGCTAAATGAGGGAAAGGGTTAATATACTAATATTACTGGATAACTAAATTTTTTTTGAGTGGTCCAGTACAGCATGAAATAAATTATGTTGGATAACAACTTTCAAATGTTTCATTTTGTTTATTTTTGGGGCCCTAATGGAAGATGCACTATGAGCGTCCTCTCTAAATAAAGCCTTTATTATTATTGTAAACAATTACATGGAATTTAACAATAAAAGGGTAGAACTGTAATCGTATAATACTGGTAATATGACAACATAAACTTTACTACAACTGCATATTGTTTAACATAACATGTAAATTATATATTGAATTGAATTGAATTAAACACAGACATAATAAGAACTAGATACTGTTGCAAGGACAACTCTTCTTACAAACAAGAGAAGCACAAATAAAAATAGATGAATGATACATATACACCTATATAAATAAACACTTCCCCACAAAGACACACATGCGGAAGATATATATTTGAGTAAATTCTAGGATAAGGAGAAATTGCTAGATCCATTGTTTCAATGTTTTCATTGATAAATCGTGCTTTCAAGTGTATAGACTCTTCGCAACATCATAGGATGTAACATTTTGGCATAATTCAAGATCAAATATCAGGTTATTGTTAAAACCTCACCGCTGATTTGTAAAAAGTAACATATTGGAAACGTGTTACCAAACAGGGTTCTGGTAATATCGATACTAACAGCTGTGCGGGTGTAACGTGCCGTCATAATTAGCATTTTCATCTTATGAGCCGTTCCATGGAGAAAAGCAACATTAAGGACTCTGCGTAATTTATCGATCCAGATCAGCCTGCGCAGTCCGCAACGGCTAATTTTGGCCGACACATTCCGTCTATAGGGGATAGAGGTATAGAGCAATGATTCATGAAACAGAAAATCTACAGGAGGCGAGAAGTGTCTGTTCGGGTTAGCCTGCGCGGCGAGATTAGACTGATAAGTGTCTATACTTTACGCAGAGTCCACACTGTTGGTTTTCTCGTGGAACAGCTTATTTTGTAATTTCATGGATTGGAAATGAGGTTTTTCATCTTCCTGCTTCCTCAATTTATTGAATAATATTAGTACTTCTGTACAAAACATCTGAAGAGCAGCTTTTTTTAAAATTGTGCGGACATAATTGTTTGGTAACAGGTTTTGTAACCGTGTGTCCAATATGTTTTTCTTTTTTTTAATTTTGTTTTGCTTTAATGTTTTTTTGCAGTTGAAAACATAGTTGCATTGATTCTTTGAATACCAACGTAGACGCGTGGCTCTCCATTTAGTGGCGCCGTTCTAGACTAATCCCAGATAGAACGCCCCTTTTTGTAGCAATTGAATAAGAAACTTTGCGGCTATCCTAATTTATTTCTCATTACTAAGACGACGAGTAAATCATGATCTAAAACGAAGGAAATTGACCTTCGTACATCTGTCTGTTGTGTAGTTTAAGATCATACCACATAATCCAACATTCCGACAAGTGTTCCGATCCCTTACTAGAAATCTCTATAATGGTCCGTTCACTCGATGGCGTTACTCTGGACCGTATCTACACGTCGTCTTCCATTGTAAGGTATTAACCCTTTCCCTCATACGACAATTCTGCAGCAGACGACTTTGAACATATTTTGTCAAAACATGGAAAATCTCTATAATTGAACGGATAACCTATGACTAATAGGGGAAAACATTGTGTCAAAAGGAGAAATTGCACGTTTTGTGCAATTTCTTCTTTTGTCACTATGTTTTCAAAAAGCCGTCTGCTGCTGAGGCGTCAGAAAGCGTCTATATGAGGGAAAGGGTCAAATTTGTTTTATGTTTATTTCGCCAAAATATAATGTATAATTTCTGTATTATTCTCATGTCATGTAAATCATTGAATTGATTCAGAGTATTAGAGAATTTGAAATTTGAATTTGAAATTTGCGTGCGGCATAGATCCCGATCAGATTGGCACAAGCCCCTAGATCTAGTAATTACTTATTACCCCCCTGGACCATCTAGTAAAGACAAATGTAATACACAAAAAAAAAACGTACATGCGGCATCAACTACATCTGACTACAGACATTCTTGTCAAGCACATTTCCATTTCTCGCATGCAGGCGTGTTTAAACACATCTGCAGCATTGTATTTTTGACTTTTGACATTGACTTATTTCTGCTGTTGTCATAATAAATGAAAAATGGTGCGGTTTTCTCCTCGTACTATAATCCTGTTGAAATAGCTGCCCAGGAACGAAGAGACGCTGTTGATGCTATCTCTCTCTTTTAGAGGAAATAATGAACCCACAACACTCATAAGAGCTAGCTCCACATAGCTGTGGTACCGTATTTGATACATGCCGAACAAATATTTGAATAAACTATCCTTGAGATAACAGGTTTCTAACATCGCAATCTATCTTCTCTACAAGCTCTTTCCCACATATAGACGCCTTCTAACGCCTCTGTAGAAGGCGACTTTTGAAAACACTTTCAAAACGAGCAATTTCCCTCTTGCCAGAGTGTATTCAACTTTATTAAATTATTACACCAATATTTATAGAGATTTTTTACCCTTTTGCCAAGACGGTTTCAAAGTCGTTGGCTGCAGATTTGCTGTATGTGGGAAAGGGTGAGATAAAAACCCGGGAGAATGTTCACTGATATGGCAATTTATCCTCCTTAGTTGTTTACCCGACATGACATCACTGATCGGAGCAAGGTACCTCGAGTGCGAAACTTCTCAAATAGGTCACGTCACCCGATAAACAACCTTCAGGGCTTTGCGATCAGTGAGAATCCATGGTTTTGCGATCAGTGAGGATTAATGGCCTTGCGATCAGTGAGGATCCATGTCTTTGTGATCAGTGAGGATTCATGGCCTTGCGATCAGTGAGGATTCATGGCCTTGCGATCACTAAGGATTAATGGCCTTGCGATCAGTGAGAATCCAAGGCATTGCGATCAGTGAGGATTAATGGCCTTGCGATCAGTGAGGAGCCATGTCTTTGCGATCATTGAGGATTCACGGCCTTGCGATCAGTGAGAATCCAAGGCCTTGCGATCAGTGAGGATCAATGGCCTTGCGATCAGTGAGGATCCATGGATTTGCGAACAGTGAGAAATCCATGGCCTTGCGATCAGTGAGGATTAATTGCCTTGCGATCAGTGAGAATCCATGTCCTTGCGACCAGTGAGGATTATTTGCCTTGCGATCAGTGAGGAATAATGGCTTTGCGATCAGTGAGGATCCATGGCTTTGCGAGCAGTGAGGGTCAATGGTCATGCGACTAGTGAGGGTCAATGGTCATGCGACCAGTGAGAATCAATGGCTTTTCTATCAGTGAGAATCCATGGCTTTGCGATCAGTGAGGATCAATGGCCTTGCGATCTGTGAGGATTAATGGCTTTGCGATCAGTGAGGATCCATGGCTTTGCGATCAGTGAGGATCCTTGGCTTTGCGATCAGTGAGGATCCAGGGCCTTGCGATCAGTGAGGATCAATGGCCTTGCGAACAGTGAGGATTAATGGCCTTGCGAACAGTGAGGATTAATGGCTTTGCGATCAGTGAGGATCCATGGCTTTGCGATCAGTGAGGATCCATGACTTTGCGATCAGTGAGAATCAATGGCCTTGCGATCAGTGAGGATTAATGGCCTTGTGATCAGTGAGGAATTTCAGGGCTTTGCGATCAGTGAGGATCCAGATCTGTTACATCTTTCAAGTCCGCTATCTGGTCAACAACGCGTTTTGGAAACTTACAGGCTAATTATATGACCAACAAAACAGTAACAACGAGTAAACATGTTTGTAGTTTATTCGACTTTGTCATGAATCGAGTGGCGAAATGGAACTGTGAACATGGACAATTATTAATGTACGCAACGGAAAACCGATCTTTGGGAATTTACGACCAGTGAAAATCCAGGTCAACATCGCAGTCTGATCAGTCTCATCTCAATTCATACAAACACCCAAGGTGAATAAACTTATACAAACATTTGAGCCGTCCCGCGAGAAAACCAACATTATGGCATCTGCGTAATGTATCGACCCAGATCAGCTTGCACAGTCAGGGGGATAGAGGTATAGAGTAATGATTCCTGAAACAGAAAATCCACAGGAGGCAAAACGTGTCTATCCGCTTAGGCTGATCCAGGTCGATACACGATGTTGGTTTTCTCGCGGGACGGCCCACTTCAATTGTAATCGTTATTATTAATTGCGCAGCACTCCGTTAAAACCAACCATAAGGCATTTGCGACCGATGTAAACCCATGTCAAACAAGTTATTCGCACTAACAGATCTAGCCGAGCCCCGGTAGCTCAGTCGGTATCCACGCAGGCTGTCAATTCAGAGCTTGTTAGTTCGAATCCCAGCACGGCAAATATTATTTCCGACGTTTGACAAAGGTCACTGTGACAAGCGTCATACGTCTTTCACCAATGGGCTTACAGTCTATGTGGAAAAGCAGCCAGTTGCTGCGTGGAAAGTATGTTGTGTGGATTACTGGTTTGAGAAAGCTTGGACACACACGAGTGTTGTGAACAATTGTTGAAAACGGCGTTAAGCCCCAATCAATCAATAAATCAATAAATAAAACAATAAAACAATAAATAAATAAATCAGATCTAGTTCTACAGTGTTCGCTAATTAGTCATGGAATGTTTTCTGTAAAATGGTGCCTACACATATTTAGATCCTTAGTAAAAATGCGCAGGAAGGACGGTTCTCTTTCCTGACATATCATGATGACGTTAACGTCGTTTAACCGGAAACACCGCTTATTTCAAAATCCTCCGAATGTCGATTTTCACCTCATTTTAACCATAATACCCTATTAAACATTATGCTAATGAAACATGGACGAGTCAAATGTCAATTTATCTTTGATATGCCAAGGTTAAGTAATTACCTTTATAAATAGAACCCCTTCCGTACTAAAACTAAAAATAAATACGAATGTTTCAAGTTAACCGTGCTACAATATCGTTTACCATTTCCCACATACAGCATGGCGACTTTAAAATGATCAAGGTCAGCATATAGAAAATCTCTATAATTGACAGTATTATTATTGAATATATTTGAAATCATTGTGGCAAATGGAGAAATTGTTCATTAAGAGCAATTTCTCCTCTTGCTACAATAATCTCAAAAGTCGTCTGCTGCAGAGGCGTCAGGGAGCGTCTGTGTGTGGGAAAAGTTTAACTAATAAGAGCTTTGGCAAAAATACAGCAAGGTCAAAGGTTACCAACATCACGGAAGAGGTTTCCCGTTGGCGTCAAGCTATTTTTAACCCTTTCCCTCATACGATAATTATGCAGCAGACGACTTTGAACATATTTTGTCAAAACATAGAAAATCTCCATAATTGATTGGATAACCTATGACAAAAAGTGGAAAACTTTGTGATAAAAGGAGAAATTGCACGTTTTGTGCAATTTCTTCTTTTGTCACTATGTTTTCAAAAAGCCGTCTGCTGCAGAGGCGTCAGAAAGAGTCGATATGAGGGGAAGGGTTAAAGACGTAGACACATAACAGGGCCAAAGGCGTAACGGAATGTTGATTGAAAACCAGCGTAACGGACAGACGTAAAACGGACATACGACAGAGGAGTGATTATTCCGCGGGTAACCATGTCTTTAAACTGTTGGGGTTTTTAAGTCGTTGAAGGTACATGTATGTATACGCATCAATTATAGAAAACATAAAACAGAAGCGGGCTGGGTATACCGAGATAAAACTTCACTGCACATATGTGCAGGCTGATCTGGGTCTACGTCGTTCTAGAAAAAAAAATCCTTTAACCCTTTCCTTTATATAGACACTTTCTGACGCCTCTGCAGCAGACGACTTTTGACAACAATGATGCAAAAAAAAATTGCTGATTTTTAATGATTGCACTCTCATTTAAGGAGATATTTCACAATTTTCCCTATATGTTTTTATTTCAGATTTTCTGTATGTGGAAAAGGGGGTTCAAGTCGCATACAGCGGGATAAGGGGTAACACTCAGTATCATTATGGTCATTAATTGTTCTCCCAGTACTCGCCGAAAGAAGTCAGCAGAAAGCTCAAATGACTGTCTACAATGAGTGAACGAGAAGCTTATATTTGTTTTTAAACTAGAGAGTTCGTTCTGATGTTTAAAAATAATAAATAATCAAAAGACATATTTTTCGCTATCTCATTAAATATTCTGTGTAACTGACACGACATGAACGAAGAAATATGGCCATAATTATTAATTCGACCTGAATTAACGGTTTAAAAGGGTATAAAACGTTTGAAATACGACCGGGATAACTTACACCATACGTCCATCTGCCCCGATTAAGCGGTCAGTACTTGCAGTTGGTCACTTACCCACATACAAACGATATGTAGCAGACGACTTTGAAATAATCTCAGCAAAAATAGGAAATAACTCTATAACTAATATTTTAATAATTGAAAAGAGTTGAAAACATTGTGGCAAAAGGATAATTTGCTCTTCATTTCTCATTTTGTCGCAGTGTTTTCAAAAGTTGTCTGCAGCAGACGTGTCAAAAAGCATCTGTATATGGGAAAGGGGTTATGGATACAAGTCTTATGCAGCCGGACAACGACTATGTTCATGAGACTGCAAGTTGCACACAGTTTAATCTTCGTCCTTGGCTACGCAGGATTAACAAGAAAAAAGATAAGCCGCGAACACAATACTTATTATTATATATACCCGTGTTGTCTAGCTATATGTGACAGGAGTTTCGCAAGGAAAAGACATATTGTCGGATTATTAATTGCAATATCTGTATTTTAACGTTTTCAAAAATCGTCTGAAACATCTCCAAATACCATCGGTATCAGGCAAAGGATTATGATCATAAATCCAGATGATCTTACGTAACGTAGTCCATAACCCTGTCAACCATACTGACGCTTTCTGACGTCTCTGCAGCTGACGATTTTTGAAAACATTTTGAGAAATGGAGAAATTGCTCATTGAGCAATTTCTCCATTTGTCACAATGTTTTCATCTACATTCGATACGTTTACTTTCATTCATGGAATTTCTATATTTTTTGCCCAGATGTTGACAAAGTCGTCTGTTGCAGAGTTGCTGTATGCGAGAAAGGGTTAACTTGTATATATAGTTGTTAACACAATTTGTTACGTAAACTTAAAATGTTTTTCAGCAATATCCCATTTTTGTCTCTTAAAAGCTTTCATTACAATCTCAAAATTATATTTTATACCTCCAGAGTGTGTGTATGTACAGTGGCTTTCATACATTATGGGGAAAAAGATTTAAAGAAACTGTAAGCTCTTTTCTCAATCCTTAAACTCGTGTGAAAGACAGGGATGCAGTGGTAGAGCATCAGGCTCTCGTACCAAAAAGTCCCGTGTTCGAATCCAGTGATGAGCGGATTCTGACATTGGGACATTTCCACGCAAAACGACGCGGGGACTGGTTATGTCTCAAGGACGCAGACATCGAGCGGGATTAATATAAGGTTAAAGCTTATTTCGCAATCGATGTAAACTGAATAAGTTTAAACAAAAACTCAAGTGTTTGTATGAATGTATACATTGTTTTGAATAAATAATTATTTAAAACAAACAAATGCCATTGCACCAATATAATCACAAAACGTAAACGGCTTTACAAGTCATTTAACGGAAGGAGACAATGGTCCAAAATGCACCCTGAAAATGGTCCAAAAAGGGTCCCCCCCAAAAAAAGTCCAAAAAGGGTCCCAAAAAAGGATCCAAAAAAGGACATCACCGCCATCGCTGGGAATGGGAGAACGTAAGCCGAAGCCCCTATTATTGTCTGTCCCCTTTGAAGTGTGCGATAGGTATATCCGGATGCAATGAATGTCTTTGTACTGTCACATAATTGTCTCATTAAGCGTCTCTAATACTCAGTAACTCTCATCATTATACATTTTCCCGCCGTAAACAGAAGACGGCACTTCTCAAATCATGTTTGGAAAAGCAGACACGTTTTTATTTGGAGACACTATCCCATTATCACAATATCTCATGTACAATGTAAGATAATCAAAATAATATCCACAATTATTGTCAAATGATTTGATTCATCCTTTCCCATATATTGACTTATTCCTTTACAGCAGACGACCTTTGCAAACATAATGATCAAGGTTTCCTTTGGTCACACTGTTTTAATCTCTTTCCAATAGGTATACTTTCATTTATAAAGATATTCCATAGTTTTACATAAATGCTTTCAGAGTCGTCTCCTGAAGATTTTTCTTATACGGACACAAGTAAACGAAGCGTCTAATGAAGTAACATAATACGATCTAAGTATAGCAGAAAGTATGTACATGTTAACGTCAAAGGTCCATATCCCGCGTCCCTTTACAAGGTCACATCGAAGGCGGATTCTAGATAAGTTGAGTCAATACGGACGCTGAGTAATATGACAAAGGTCAATGAGTTTGGTCATGGCCCCAAAAGGAGTCAAAATAGCCCTTAATCTGGATTACAGAACTTTAAATAAGCGGGGGATTATGCTTTACTCTAAAATCCTTATCCACACTCTAAATCCTATGTTGTAGATACTCAAGGGAATCGTCTCGGTGCGTGCGCATTCTTTGGAGTACCCAATACATTTGGCTTAACCCTTTCCATCATACGTCTGTTGTGTAGTTTAAGATCATACCACATAATCCAACAATTCTGCAGCAGACGACTTTGAACATATTTTGTCAAAAATTAGAAAAATCTCTATAATTGAATGGATAACCTATGACCAAAAGTGGAAAACATTGTGGCAAAAGGAGAAATTGCTCGTTTTGAGCAATTTCTTCTTTTGTCACTATGTTTTCAAAAAACCGTCTGCTGCAGAGGCGACAGAAAGCGTCTATATGAGGGAAAGTGTGTGATTAAAGAAAAACAGTGGAGTCAATGACATAAGAATCGCACATCCTTATTCAATACTACTGAGGCCACCGGCCCATGATACAACACGTGATATAAATACATTTGTTACTTTTTTAAAAAATGCCTCTTAAACTAAATCTTTATCAACAACATGTACACGTTGTGGGCTTATTTTCTTAAAGCCAATGAAACGTGTAGAAACTAGTAATGCTAGTATCAGATTTATACCAGGTGAAAAGGAAATGTTGTCTGATTTCGTGATGTTATGATCAAGGACGTAGATAAGAGCAACTCCACCTGTACACCTGTTATCTGGTTAAAATATCAGATGGAGAAATACAATTGTCCAAATTTTCACATTTTTAGCAAATAAAACCTTTAAAGTCATACTTCGCACATAAACACAATATACATATTCTGAAAGCTTCGAAATTTAACTAAAGTAGCATATGCATTGAACAACTGGAATTTCTTTGTAATTTGAAAAAATGACTGGTTTAAAAGACACCGGTATTGTGATTTTTGAATTTTGATAATTTTGTTCCAAAAATTGATAGAATGACATGATTCAAAAGGATAAAAGGATATCGAAACATGTAATGTTTTCGTATAGTTGGCGTATGTTTTTACATCCAGAAAATATCTTTGTTATTGTCATATCTTCAATAGTTTTTGAGTTTTACTTGCTACAAATGTTGGGACGTGTGATATTTTAGTATACCACTTAGTTTCTTATCCCTCTTATCTACGTCCCTGTTATGATTAAAGTTTGAAAACAGTACAAACAGTGAAGAATCTGTCTATTCCACTTAATCAAGGCCTCTTGGATATTTGAGCCGTCCCACGAGAAAAACCAACATTGTGGATTGTAAAGGATCGACCCACATCAACGTTAGCATGCCGCGCATGTTAACCCGGACAGACATTTTTCGCCTTTGATATAAAGAAGTTCATGTATAAACCCCTTATCTACGTGAAGACATGTACATTTCGACGCATGTGTAGCAGATGACCTTTGAAAACACTGACTGATTTCTACTTTTGCCACAGTGTTGTCAACTTGATTCGATAGGCAGACTTTAATTTACAAAGATCATCATCATCAACAGCAGTTAAATAATTCGGTTGACACATGCAATGTTATATCCAGTGACCCGCCCTGCCCGGCCAATCAGCTTCAAGCTATTCATGATATACGATCCGTACAGTAATGTAATGTTGTTTATTTCGCGGTGTCATTCGAATGGGTGGACAGATTACTGAACCGTCATCCATCTTTGAAATGTTTGTACGCAATCCGAGAATAATAACTTTTAACGGGAATTACAGACATCATGTTTTACCTAGTGAGTTGTTCATAGAAACATACATCACACAATGTAGGGACGCCACAGGAAAACCGACCATTGTGCGTTTGAGACCAGTGTAGAACACGATGGCGCTGCGCCTCCATATATATAGTCTGGTCTTGGCCTGCACTGTTCGCTTATAAATACGTTGAATACACATTGTCTCTTTCAGTGCCTATGGAAAAAAATGAGGTTTTCACAGACAATACAGATTCATGTGAGTCAGCTCGTAACGAGTTGTCTCAGCAGAAATTAGCATTTTTTTAACTTTCAAAATATTCTTATACTTATACTCTTATAACGTAAAAAATAAAGTCGCCCGACTTTGAACATGGGCGACATCCAATCTGACTAAAGTACACGATCTGACCAAATGTATGCGTAGCGTTAATAGAAGATGATTTTAATGAGATTGGCGCGACATCAATTCGGCACTGAGAAAGTAAAAGAACTACCTGACATACAGTATACATTTAGATTACATAGTAATTTTCTACACTTTCAACTGGTTTATGAGCAATTTCTCCTTTTAGCACAATATTAATATTAATGTATTATACATTTAATTAAATGTATAGAGATTTAATTACTTTCTTTGCCTTAAACATTTTCGAAGACATCTGCTCCATATTACAAATATATCCTGTATGTTCGTAGAACGGTGAATGAGGGTGAACACATGTATACGGCATCACACCACTGGGCCGGGATCGAACTCAGTGTTCGTCGTCTGGGCACGCACACATCCTGTAAACCTTCGGAAAACGTTTTAAGACCGAACATCACCTATAACATCATCCTTTCCCACATACAAAAAAGATGCAGTCAAAATATTGAAAATCTAAGTGAATGATAATTGAATTATTGTTTAGACATGTGTAGAGAGTTAACAATATTGTGACAAAAGGATTCTATATTTTTCCACAGTGTTTCCAAAGTTCGTCTACTGCAGATGCGTCAACATGCATATGTAACTGGGAAAGGATAAATTATGCTTGCAAACTGATCGTATTTACCACGGGCCTGTTTTCGCCAAACTTTTTAGATTTATAAATAGAATTATCTTTAATTTCAAAATAACGATGTATCCGATTGATTGAGTCATAAAAAAGTTAACCCATTCATTTGTGAATTTAGAATAAGTATTAGAACGAATACAGAACACGGAATTCAAAACCTCGAAGGTCAGTTCACTGATGCTGCGAATGTCAGCTCGTGTTTTAACGCTTTCCCATACGCAACACATCTGCTGAAATCTCTATATGTTACAAAGAACAATTAATGAAAACATTGTGGTAAAAGGTGAAATTGTTCATTGTGAACAATTTCTCCTTTTACCACAATGTTTTCAAAACTTGTCTGCTGCAGAGGCGTTTAAAAAGTCGTCTGTATGTGGGAAATGGTTAATAGCCATTACTGTGGGTGGACAGACTCCGCTGATCTCTACCATCTATCTTCGCCTACTTTTTTTCCCATTTTAACCACGCCACGGGAAAACCGGCTTTCGACAATTTGCGCCATGAGAAAAATGAAATGTCCGTATTCTTCGTTCAATCTATATGCATTCTGACTCCAGCAGATTTGTAAAATACATGGCTTATGCAATCAGAAATGATGTTGAATAGATAAATTAGAATTATATTAAGGATAATACTTACAGATTACTGGTGAACAGGGAGAGAGAGAGAGAGAGTATGAGAACGATACACAGAGAGAGAGAGAGATAGAGAGAGAGAGAGTGTGAGAACGAGAGAGACAGAGATAGAGAGACAGAGAGAGAAACACAAACATATAGACGGAGAGAGACTGATAGAGATAGAGAGAGACAGACAGAAGGAGAGACAGCGCGAGACAGAGAGAGAATTTAAATATTATAGCAGACAAACAACTATTTAATGAAGGGTTAGGAGGTATGTGCACAAGCGAAATGTTGGCAGGGACTTTAGCTTTCATGTCATTTAGTTGGCAACTGTTATAAGAACGCAATAAGATGACCAATTTCACTTGGACAAGACCCAATAGCCCGCAAGAAATTAAAAGTGGTTTATGTCAGGCGTGGACAAATGGGGACATTAACGTTTTTCCGTCTTCGGACGGAGTATAACGCCGCTGTAGCAGAGAACAGTTTGAATACACTGTGACAACGGGAAAAATTGCTCATATTGAAATATTCACCCCTTTGACACAATGTTTTCTAATTTATTTTCAAAGTAAACTTTCACCTATAGAGATTTCTCCTCAATTACTTTCTTCCAATGGTGTATTGTGAAGGTATGTTGTGTAATAGAGTAAAACAACAAACATACATGTAGCACATGTATACTTTTGACGTTAACGGGTCTCGAAGCTATACTATTCCTAAAACGTCCTCCGTGTTCAGAAATGAACACTGTGCTCCAAATTAGATCAATTATCTATCAATTTTCGATAATGAAAGTGATTCTGACAATTCAAATGCTTGAGGATAAAAGCTCAGTATAGAGTAAAGTTTTATAGTTGTTGAGAGTTGTTGGTTTTGGTACTGACCAACGAAGTCGTTACGAAACGTTTTGCAATAAATTATGTGATATGAGGTTGAAACAAACAGGGGCGTAGCTCCCTTTAGGCACTGTATGCACATGCCTACACATTTTATCTCAAAATGCCCCAAAATGCAGCAGCGGCGATAGACATCTGCGTAATGTATCGACCAGATCAGCCTGCGCTGTCCGCGCAGACTGATCCGGGCCGACACATTCCGTATTAGGGGGAGAGAGGTATAGAGTAGTTATTCCTGAAACAGAAAATCCACAGGAGGCGAAAATTGTCTATCCGGGTAGGCCTGTGTGGGATGCTCAGGCTGATCCGGTTCGATACTTTACACAGAGTCCACAATGTTGATTTTCTCACGAGACGGCCTACACATTGATTATTGCCAACTTACGCCCTTGACAAATATGCTGACTTTGTCTAGGATAGTTGTCCTACGGAAGAAGCCAATTCAATGACTCATAAAGAGTACGTGCATTGGACAAGGTACACGTTTTCATTTCTGAACAATGGAGGGACATCTATTATCTCTTATTAGCATAATACTAGTAATAATAATAATAATAATAAAGGCTTTATTTAGAGAGGACACTCATTTGACATAGTTACATGTATGCAAGTAAATCTTCCATGAGGGCCTCAAACATAAACAAAATGAAACGAAACATGAACAAACGTGTGTTACATATGAATAACTCAATGTTACAATTATACATGCATATATAAATATGGACTTAAAATTGATATGTCTATTACACATCTATACATGTAGACAGAAGGTTCTATCACGCTTATGTACTAGGAAAGCATACGAAAACAGAGGAGATCTTGATCAGTTAATGCGGATCACAGGCTGATCAGGATCTGCATTGTTCACAAAAGCCAACTTTTAACTTATCCCATGGACGGTCTCTTATAGGGTGTTTGCAATACAGTGGACTGTTTTAACCAGGGTCGCCACGAATTAAGACACACTATCATTTATGACATTGACATAGTAGAACAAACTTGTTGTCAGTTTTTATCACGAATAGATACCATTATTTGTATAACAGTGTCAATCTGACTAAGATAGTGTAGCCAATTTAGGGACAATTGGAAAAATTTCAAGAATTTAGAAAAAATGATATCTTTGGCCTATGCGCTCCACAAGTGCCAGTCTCGTTTAAAATCTAAAAATAGCATTTAAATATATAATGCTATTTTTAGATTTTAAACGAAACTGGCACATATATATATATTCAAATGCCTTTTTTAGATTTTAAACCAGGCTAGCAACTGTGATGCGGTCAGGATTAGATGTAAGTGTTTAAGTTTAGCAGAATTATTATTCCTTGTGGTTAGTTAATATATACATTGTATTTATAATACACTTGGCATACTGCAAATTATCCTCCTGTCTTATCCAAATGTCATAAGAGTTTTATCTTTACCTTTTATAGTTTTTAAGATACGACATATCCCTAAAGAGGTCGGCAATTCCCGTATGAAATCGTTAGAGATCGGTAGTTTCCGGGCAAATCCACGAACACTGCCGTACTCTGTGTTCGGCGTTAAGACAAATCCATTTGAGCCGTTCCGTGAGAAAACAAACATAATGGCCTCTGCGTAATGTATCGACCCAGATCAGCCTGCGCAGTCAGCGCAGGCTAATCCGGGTGACACATTCCGTTTCAGGGGGAATAGAGGTATAAAGTAATGATTCCTGAAACAGAAAATCCACAGCAGGGGGAATAGAGGTATAAAGTAATTATTCCTGAAACAGAAAATCCACAGGAGGCGAACAGTGTCTGTCCGGGTTAGCCTGTGTAGCATGCTAAGACCGATCCGCGTCGATACTTTACGCAGAGTCCACACTGTTGGTTTTCTGGTGGAACGGCTCATATATATATATATATTTCATTGTGGTAACACTTTAGTTTAAAAGGTTACATTAATAATGCCCATTAATGACCCGTTGTAGTGAAAAACTAGGCGAATTAACAATTGACAGGCCAATGTTTTTGTAAGGTAAACGGATACTGTGACAGGTTAGATTTAACCTTTTCCTCCAATGACACAAACCGTGTACTCGTTTAATTTTGAACAATTATGGTAAATAGGTCTAAAATAGAATGCAATGTGAAGAATTGCATTACCATAACAATCACAAATTGTTGAAATGATAGTTATTGTGTAAATGATCAATGGCTATATTTCCACCACGCTTCTCCCTAACATTTATGGTATTAAATACCGCCTGTGATTGTGCCAAAGTGTTTCTGTATAAGGATTATGTATAAGTTACGACGCCTGCCAAGAAATGTGACTGTAACATGAATTCTCGTTAAATAGCTCCTTTCATAACCTATTTTTCCTTTCCCTCATACGACAATTCTGCAGCAGACGACTTTGAACATATTTTGTCAAAAATTAGAATATCTCTATAATTCAATGGATGACCTATGACTAAAAGTGGAAAAAATTGTGTCAAAAGGAGAAATTGCTCGTTTTGAGCAATTTCTTCTTTTGTCACTATATATATATATGTTTTCAAAAAGCCGTCTGCTGCTGAGGCGTCAGACAGTGTCTATATGAGGGAAAGGGTTAACCCGTTCACACATACCTGAAGCGGAAGACATTGACAATATTAAGGCAAAATATGGAAGTTTCTTATAAATAGAACTCTGATATTAAAAACATTATGGCAAAAGGGGGTAATTGCTCTTATGAGCATTTTCTCCTTTTACCATTATGATGTTTTAAGTCGTATCCTGCGTATACTTTAAGAAAACAATGCTTCAAAAGTTATTATTGCAAATGGCCAAATATAAAACAAAAATGATATCTTTAATGTTCTCTACGTCAGTAAAAACAAATAAACAATATTGGAACATATTTATAAAAAGCATTTGTATTGAGAGGCTGAACAAAAATATAAAATACTATTAACATAAATTTATGAATATAACAGTCATATAGCTACACTGTATGAGTAAGTAAGTAAGTAAATAAGTAAATATGTTATTATAGTGACATGTGTATAACAAAACAAACGTATAAACAAATATAATAATGGGAAACCACCCGGCCCCCATGGGCTTATATGTCACTGTTAAGAAAAAAAGATGTTTACACTGTAAGTACATTTTACTGTTCCACCTAATAAATTCATATATCTACATGAGTACACAGCACTGAGTCGCTCATGTTGTAGGCATGTTTCCTGGTACACAGAGGACAATGTACATACCAAGTACGTGCACGATTTCGATTGCATGACCCTACTTATTATTATACTATGAGTAGGAGGGAAATAAACTACTTAACATCTTAGTATGTTCTTCTTGGAAAACGCATAATATATATATAATATATGCTTCAAAATGCGTCTGCAAGTGGGAAAGGTTTGAATATGTCTAGATTAATGTATTCTCTTCGTTATTTACTTATTCTAACGTGTTGGCATTAACCGTTTTCCCACATATGACAAACTTTGAAAAGGTTTAGTTGCACGGGCATTATATTTGCCAAGAATTGCTGTAAAACACATAGGCTGGTTTTCCTTGAGCAGTGTTCACATTTAAGCCGTTCCACGATAAAACCAACATTATGGACTCTGTGTAATGTATCGAGCCAGACCAACCTACGCAGTCCGCGCAGGCTAATCTTGGCCGACACATTACGTTTCAGGGGGATAGAGGTATAGGGTAACGAGTCCTAAAATAGAAAATCCACAGGAGGCGAAAAGTGTTTGTCCGGGTTAGTCTGCGGGACATTCTTAGGCTGATCCGGATCGATACTTTACGCAGATTCCACAATGTTGATTTTCTCGTGGAACAGCTCATTTTTAACGTTCTCTGCAGTTTGTCTTGGGACTCGTCCAATGATGTCCAAAGTGTCTAGGTCCTAAAGTGTCTCACATATCTCCCATTGTGATTCTTAAATAACAAAAAGGTGGGAAAGTGAAGACATTTCTCATTTTCCAACACTGTTTTCAAACGTTATCCCAGGTGGAGGCTGTCAATATGGTCCATATGAGGGAATAGATAAACGCTCAAAGCAGCTTGTCTTGGGTCTCTTCCAAGATGTCAAACGTGTCGTGCCTATCCCCCTTCGTGTCAGTATCATGTGATACTCTAGATGTTCGATGGGTGACAGAAAACAAGCCGCCTAATGTAGGCCATTGTCTCGTATTGTAATACATTGAATGTATTAAGTTTCTAGGATGTAGATACATGTAGATATACAGTGAAACTGGATAGACTATATATACGATGTAATTTCATAACTAACACTTTAATATCTATATACAATACGTACAACAACTCCTACGACATTTCGTTTCTAATTCTGTCCATTTCTGTTTTCGTTTATATACAGTGTTTGCTAAAAGTCGAGACACATATCATGCGTATTCTGAGACTGGGATATTGCTCCGTTCCCCGAATTGTTTTCAAAGGGCGCCTGCTCCGGAAGCATACCAATAATTTCATACGAGGGAAATAATTGAGCCGCTACGTGAGAAAACCAACATTATGGTCTATGCGTAATGAATCGGCCCGGATGAGCCTGCGCAGTACGCGAAGGCTTATATGGACCGACACATTCCGTCTCAGGGGGATAGAGATATAGAGTAATGATTCCCGAAACAGAAAATACACAGGAGGCGGAAAGTGTATGTCCGGGTTAGCCTGCGCGGCATGCTTAGGCTGATCCAGGTCGATGCTTTACGCAGAGTCAGCCATCTTGGTTTTCTCGCGGGACGGCTAAATTATTATTATTATAGACTATTAAAATGGAATACAGCGCGTCTGATTGCGGCAACTGCAGGTATTTGATGAATGAAGAAAAAGTGAATCCTAAATGGAATGTGTAAGTAATTATGTATTTAAAAGTCGAGTCTACGGATTTGGAGACACTCCTTAACCGGATCATATAAAGGTATATTGACTTTAATTATGTTGGGCTACATTTCTAGTTAATTGTAAACAAATTTAAAAAAAATACGAGGCGTACATTGCAGTTTTATATGCTTCTTTTACGACATTGGTTTTGAAAGCTGAGGGGATTATATTGGACTACTTTTCTTCGGTCTTCGTTATGACCAAACGTTTAACCCTTTCCCTCATACGACAATTCTGCAGCAGACGACTTTGAACGTATTTGGTCAAAACATAGAAAATCTCCATAATTAAATGGATAACCTATGACAAACAGTGGAAAACATTGTGGCAAAAGGAGAAATTGCACGTTTTGTGCAATTTCTTCTTTTGTCACTATGTTTTCAAAAAGCCGTCTACTGCAGAGGCGTCAGAACGCGTCTATATGAGGGAAAGGGTTAAATAAACCATTCACTGTACGTCGTGTGCAGGTCACACGGCCATATTAGTGAGATTTAAGGATATATTTCATGCTTACTTTGCTGTTTTAAATGGACAAGTATAGCCATCTTAATTATCCCACACGACCGCAGGTCAAGCTGAAAGGCTTAACCGATCTATGAACGGACCATAAATGTCCAACCGACAAACATGAAAAAAATGAATGGCTTCGATTTAGTAGCGTTTTAGAATTCACCGATGTCCACTACTTTAATACGCCTGGTTCAATTCAACATAACTAAATTCATATACATGTATATATATATATATGAGCCTTTCCACGAGAAAACATACATTGAAGGATCTGCGTAAAGCATCGACCCGGATCAGCCTAATCATGCCGTGCAGGTTAACCCGGACAGACACTTTTCGCCTCCTGTGGATTTTCAGTTTCAGGAATCATTACGCTATACCTCTATCCCCCTGAGACGGAATGTGTCGGCCCAGATTAGCCTGCGCGGAATGCGCAGGCTGATCTGAGTCAATACATTACGCAGATACCATGATATATTATGCCTGGAATGAAGATATTATCTGAATAACCATTACCACTGTGGGATAACATTTTTCCAGGTGTCATCGAGTATGAAGGCGGAGGTGTCGGCAGATCCGAGTCGTCGCAAATAATCAGAAAATCTTTTTTCTTTTTCTTGATCCACATACGGACACATTTGTGTTGTCAAGTAGTCTGCCAATACATTTTCTCCATATGGTTTGGTTGGAATGTTGCTTGTAAACCATTAACCTTGATCCTGTTGAATCATTTTGACTTGACTGATCGTCTTGTCGTGGCTGTTCAAGTGCTCCAATGGTTCTTACAACCTTTTTTTTTTGTATGACGTTTTACGTCGCTTTCAACACATATTCAGTTATAATACGACTTTTCCTCTATATGTTACCACTAACCAGTCCATTACTGGTTCATTTATTCTATCACCAGCGGGTCAGTCGTAATGCTAACCCCAAAATCATGAGCGAAAAGGAGCGAAAGCCATCACTGCGGTTTTATGCTATAAGGCAGCCGGCGATCGAACACGCAAACTACTGCACCCGATGCCGAAGTTTTAACACTACACCACGGAGGCGCTTGCATGACTAAATATCGAACTTTTCTGCAACTAGAGGCGCACAGTGCATTGACATAATCTAGTCACCTAAAATGGAAGGCATGGCAAATGATAACATAAGTTGTCCTGCTAAACAAATTGGTAGCTATCAGAACATCACAGTTCCGTAATTAAATTCAAAATTATCAAACAAGGCGCCGAATTAAATTCATGAAATCCTGTATTCCAAGATTCACTTTCTTCGTTAAATCTAAAGAGAATGACAAAATGCATGCATATATAACAAAATATCTATTACCATGCAATTATATACAAAATGACAGTTCAGCTAGTGCCTGTGTGTGCAAGGTGACCCTTGCGTTTATTATAATGGTAACAACTTGCACATACACGCGCGTGCTTATGTAAACAAACCAGTCTATTTAGATAAACAGAGAAATTGAAATTTGGATGCTATCCTCTTATATCAGTTTAATATTTATATTATAACCCGAGTAATCATGTTTATATGTGAGTGTGTGTGTGTGTGTGTGTGTGTGTGTGTGTGTGTGTTTGTGCGAGCGAGTGATTGCGCGAATGTGTGAATGTGTCATGTGCATGCAATTCATTTATTAATATTTATGTTGTATGATGAACAACTCTGTATAGTTTAAGTCATTACAATATCTATATCTATCTATAACAGATTGTCTGAGACATTCTTAACCCTTTCCCTCATATAAATGCTTTCGGATGCCTCTGCAGCAGACGGCTTTTTGAAAACATAGTGACAAAAGAAGAAATTGCACAAAACGTGCAATTTCTCCTTTTGCCACAATGTTTTCCACTTTAAGTCATAGGTTAACCTTTCAATTATGGCGATTTTCTATGTTTTGACAAAATACGTTCAAAGTCGTCTGCTGCAGAATTGTCGTATGAGGGAAAGGGTTAAAGCAGACGGCGTTTTGAAAACATAGTGATAAAAGAAGAAATTGCACAGAACGTGCAATTTCTCCTTTTGTCACAATGTTTTCCACTTTTAGTCATAGGTTATCCATCTGAAAAAAATATGTTCAAAGTCGTCTGCTGCAGAATTGTCGTATGAGGGAAAGGGTTAATAGTACACACGTGTCGGTCATGGTGGGGATTCACTCTGGAAAGTAAAACTTCTAGTCTGGTATGGGGGTGAGCCAGGGATCACGCGTATATACGCATATAAGCGACGTGATATTATAACCGACTGACTATTGTTGGAAATGTCGTAAAATCCCAAAATGAATCAAATCTATTACAATTGAAAACAAAATTGTTAACGATTTGCTGAGTCAGCCTTGGTAATTTAACTGTAAGTGTATTGGGAGTTAAATTTGATTATTCCTTTTCCTCAAGACAGACACTTTCTGATGCGTCTGCAGCAGACGACTTTTGAAAACACTGTGGCAAAAGGAGATTGTGCTCATATTGAGCAATTTATCCTTTTGCCACAATGTTTTCAAATTTATTAAATATGTGTTCTCTCATTTATAAAGAGTTTCCATATGTGTACACACATGTTTTCAAAGTCGTCTGCTGCAGATGTGTTGTATGGCGAAAAGAGTTAAGGTATAAACACTTCGTTCAGTGGATGTGGTCATATCAAACCGTATTTTACCTCACATAAACGCATTGGACGCTGGAAACACATTTCTTTGAAAAACATTGTGGTAAAGCATCAATTGATTTAACCCATTCACTCACCGTTCACGATTTGTTGATCTCTGCCTAAAATTTGAGAAGCGTTGGTTATCTAGAGTTGTCGGTACCTTTAAATCCTTTCCCACGTATAGAAACATCGAGATGAATCTGCAATAGGCAGACAACCTTTGAAAACAATATGGCAAAAGGATACAATTAATATAATATTAATGATGATTAATATCCCCTAGGGCACTCTATTTTCGTCGCTATTTAAATAATTATGCCTTCATTTATATTTGTTTTACATATTTGTTTTGTTTTCTCAAAGTCGTCTGGTTAATATAGAAGAAGCTATAAATGTCATTATTTTCCACTTGTAGATGTATTCTGAATGTCTGACACAACTGTGGCAGACACCTAGTGAACACATTGTGGCAAAACAAGAAATTGTGCCACAACGTTTTCAATTCTATTCGATACTCTTTATCGTAAATACTTTTCCATATTTTTGCCTAGATGTTTTCAAAGCCGTCTGCAGCAGATTTGATTGTCAGTGGGACATAGTTTAGGTAATTGGTAACACTGGAAAGGGTTTCCGAAATGATTCCCTTGAACCCTTTCCCTCAAACGACAATTCTGAAGCAGACGACTTTGAACGTATTTTGTCTAAACATAGAAAATCTCCATAACCTATGACAAAAAGTGGAAAACATTGTGGCAAAAGGAGAAATTGCACGTTTTGTGCAATTTTTTCTTTTGTAACTATGTTTTCAAAAAGCCGTCTGCATCAGATTTGTTGTAAGTGGGAAATAGTTAAGTTAATTGGTAACACTGGAAAGGGTTTCCGAAACGATTCCCCTTAAGGTAAATAGTTTTCGGGGTTTTATTACATTTAAATGGACAAGCTTGCAAGGATAATATCGCCCCTACCGTCCCTAAGTAATAGGAAAGCTCAAGGAAGCAGAAACCCTTTTCAGGGAGCTGACTTAGACGATCTCCTCTGAATCTAATACATTGTTCTAATTATCGATACATATTAACACTTTTGGTTAAAATCCTGAAATGTTAGCAAAATAACAATTATTGTTTTTACCATTGCATTAAATACCATTTGTGCAGAAGATCTGATTTTCGAATAAAATATGGAGGGGGAAATACCCCGTTCGTACCAAGAAGGGACTCCATTAAATGACCGACGGAAAATCGAAAAGGTCCTAATTACTAGACTGACGCACAGGTTCACAATTCTATTGAAGTTGGAGATGTATATCCTTAAAAGGGTATAAAAAATTCCCGCATCTTAATTTAATCCTGGACCCTTAATGCGTGCAGGATAAAACTATATAAACTTGTATAAAACTGTTTCAAATTTATGAGAACAATATAAATAGTCGAATAAAAAACGGTACAGAAACATGTTGGTTGGTTCAGCTTAAACATCTTCATGTGCTTTCAATTCAAGGATGCGGCTTTCAAAGACTTTTCCAAATTTGTTTTGACTTTCAATATATGTTTGCCAATGGCATATCCAAATAATCATACCCATTATCTACTTTGAGCAAACTTTGAACTGAAAATGGTCAGTGCAATCTATGAAATGTAATAGAATACCAAAAATGGGAACATATTTCGTAGAAATAGATTAATGGATGTTGGACAAAATAAACAATGCCCAATTGACTAGTAATTTATAACTGTTGTTTTCTTAAACTTGAAACCTGGAATCGTAAAGCAATATTTAAATATGGGGGAAATGGTTAAAATCTGATCAAAAGCGCAAATGGTATAGAGCGATACACGCCGCCCTGTCATACACCATGGCCGTTAGCTCATTTAATGCCAATTTAAAAGCTTAAATTGCCTTTACCAAGGGGTTTCGGCTTTCTAATTTATTGGAGAGCAAAGGTGAAAGAAATCTTAATTTACTAATGTTTAATGGTACAATACTGTTTCAAATAACCCTTGATCTTTTGGACAAAATAAAGTACGACCTTTTCACACACAGTAAAACTGTTTTGAATTTATATAATTCCGAATATTCAGACAGTCTGATGTGGGGAAATGTCACAAATATTTTAAGATTATGAAATGATAATTTCCTTCGATGACAGAACAGGGGTGTGTAGTCGATTAAGTTATACAAGTTGTTCAGGGGGGCTTCCAGGTTGCGTATTCAATTCGATTGCGAACATGCATATATCCTAATTAGTTTATTTAGAGGAACAGGCTCGCCTGCATATTATGTGGTCTCAAAGTCCTAAAGATCGGCTTATATGCCCAAATATGTATGGGATCTCAAGTATTTCTGTCAGTGTACCTGTTAAACGAGCCGGCAGTTATGATGTGTCGGAGAAGGTTTGTCTTCAAAATCCAACAATTTACGTTGCGCTATCCTTTTCGCCATATGAGCCATCCTACGAGAAAACCAACATTGTGGACTCTGCGTAAAGTATCGATCCGCATCGGCCTAAGCATGCCGCGCAGGCTAATCCGGATAGACACTTTTCGCCTCCTGTGGATTTTCTGTTTCAGGAATAACTACTCTATCCATCTTTCCCCCTAAGACGGAATGTGTCGGCCGGATCAGTCTGCGCGGACAGCGCAGGCTGATCTGGTCGATACATTACGCAGATGATATGAGCCGTCCCGCGAGAAAACTAACATTGTGGACTCTGCGTAAAGTATCGATCCGCATCGGCCTAAGCATGCCGCGCAGGCTAACCCGGACAGACACTTTTCATCTCCTGTGAATTATTCTGTTTTAGGAGACATTTATTACTCTATACCTCCACTCCCCTGAGACGGAATGTGTCGACCCGGATTGATCTGGGTCGATTGATTACGCAGGGACCATAATGTTGATTTTCTCGTGGAACGGCTCATATTATCTAAGAATTTGAACCGATGACTTGTCTTGGCCCTATGTCTAGAACAAGGCTAGCCTCCCTAGCATCATTGCATTTCCATTTAATTATAACATTCTCAGATAAAACTAATTATTGAAAGGTTAAACAGTCTGAGATGGCCAGCATGGCTTAATGATTTTGTTTATGGTCGACTTTCTAGATTAGAAAAAGTAACACTTCAAATTCCACGTAAGACACTTGAATAGATGTGACATTCTAAATGAATAATGGACGCCATCGATGGTTTGTTAATTTTTCAAAGCTACCGATCGGTATCTTAATGGTATCCTATAACCACAATACAAAATAGTCTGCTTTGAAGTAAGAAAACATGTGAGAAAAAAAGTGTTACATCACGAAAAAATGGAAATAGATTAGAAAACATTGGCGGGAAATGAGAAATCGTTAGTTGAAAAGGAAAATACGGATTTCGTATCCTAGAGAAAGTCATAGTTGTGTCCTTATTCCACCAATAATAAACCAAACTGTAGCAAACATTGTTGCTAAACGAATGTGACAACAGGATGTATGGATTCGGGATCCAGTCTCTGTGAAAATTGAAATTATCCAAACTTTTCCCACCGATTGGAATACAAGAACCGCAGCCTCACCTAAACTATGACACTTACGTCATCATGCAGATCCGCCCACCAAAGACATCAAAGTATTTAACACACAAAAAGATAAATCAGTTCTAACATTGCGTATTGACCTACGCTATTGATCTCTATTGGGTTCTCATTTTACCCTCGTTTGAACAAAAACCCTTTGGGAAATGAGCTTTCGAAAATATGTGAAAATTGTAGACCTTAATCAACCATGGTATCCGCACGTCTGTGGCTGCAGTCAATGCTCATCAGATAAAATATAAAATTTCAAATTTGGATCATTGGTATTGCGAAGACGTTGATCCGACTGTGCTTTTCCAGAGGCTGATATAAGCATAAATCCTTGGCAGATATCGGAAGGCATTATTTTATGTTGCGGCTTCTTTGGAAAAAATGTTTAGGAACACGAGTCGATGTTTCGTTAATAGGTCCAACTCTTGTTACCGAGCTACATGTCTCTCGATTTGCTTTAGGTCTCATCCTTTCTATTAACTCTTTCAGCGCCGAATTGTTTAAAGTAGACTCTTCCATGTTCAAATTCGGGCGACTCTATTTCATATGTTATAGGAGTTTTGTAATATTTGGATAACTACAAGGCAAACAATGCTGATTTCAGGTGAGACAGCTCGTTACGAGCTGACTCACCTGAATCAGTATTGTTTGCAAAAAGCTCAATATTGCCTTTGGTGCTGAAAGAGTTAAAACACAAACTCTGGGACGTAGATAGGACTTACTCTCCAAACATGATATAAATCATTAATTGTATAACTTATAGTAATATGATAGCAAATATATGTGTTAATGTCTTTTGCGTTACATACTTGATCTCAATACAATTTATATCTTCTTATCTGCAAAAGGAAGTATATTATTGAGAGAAGGGCTAACTTCGTTTGAAGTATTTATAATTCAATGAGTGATTAAACACCTTTATTTGACATAGTTTCAACACTAGTCGTTATTTATCCCCCATTTACCCACAAGAATGTCAAGTTAAACTTTTTGGGCTCATTATCGGCTTATCTTGCTTCATCATCAATGATTATAAGTGAGTGGGGCTTTAAGAAAACTTACCGTAAAGCAGTTGCGACCAGTGGTGGATCTAGATCATTCAGCGCATCCGTGCAGTCTGATCTGTCTCTACACTGTTCAATAATACGTCATAGAAGGCTTGAAAAAGCACGTACGTACCGTATACAAGATAAGTACGCGTAGGTCGGTTGTTCTGGATCACGTCTTAATTAACCCTTGAGACGCATTTTGACGCACCTGCAGCAGACGACCCTTGAAAACATAGTGACAAAAAGAAGAAATTGGTCAAAACGAGCAATTTCTCCTTTAGCCACATGTTTTCCACTTTTAGTTATAGGTTATCCTTTCAAATAAAGAGATTTTCTATTTTTTGACAAGATATGTTCAACGTCGTCTGCTGCAGAATTGTCGTATGAGGGAAAGGGTTAATTTCAAGGCGGGAAATATTTTTGAGGCTCGAAAGGTAGCGTTTAAAATGTATTTCTTTGCATTTTGCTTTAACCCTTTCCCACAAACAGCAAATCTGTAGCAGACGTTTTTGAAAATGTCTACTTGAAACAAATGTAAAATCTCTATAATTGTAGGTATAATTACTGAAAAAAGTTGAAAACATATAAGTTAAAGGTGAAATGGCTCAATGTCAATTACACTGTGCGTCTCTAGTTTCAGTTTAGTTCTATGTTGTCATGATGTTTCCAAAATTCGTCTGCTGCAGATGCGTCAAAATGCGTCAATAGGTGGGGAAGGGTTATAAACGCTGTAGTCACTTGTTCGAACTTTTTGGAGCCTCCACACTCGGAATATTTATGCAGCCTTGAGAAAGTGTACGTTATCAAGGTTGTATCATAAATAAGAAACATAAATCTTCAAGATGGTCGTTCGATTATGGATAATTAACTAATTTTACCGATAACCTGGATTTAAATGTTTATGGATCGTTATGTGTTTCAGCCATTTCATTTTTGACACATACATAACTCACATATTACTACAAATTGACAGTAACATCCCAGTCGATGTTCCAAAATTATTTGAGCATCTTTTCAAAAAAAATTCTTAAAGTGTTTAAATGGCAATATAACTAAATAATTTCAAATCTACAGGTAAAGGGGTTGTGTCCCTGGGGTACTACCTTTTAGTCGCGGTTTACTTATTTTCGCTGGGTAACTTGAAGGAATTACGTAACACCACCCGGTGAAATCTTTGGACAGAGATAAAATTAGTCCCCGAAGGCGTTCTTTCAATGGGTATTTAGCGCATCGTAAATCAGTTAACATTTCGTTTGATTTTATCGTAATAAAAATTGGGCGCTCACCTTTGTCCGTATAAGAAGGCATAACAGTATGTGAGAAAATTGGTCTTAAGACTGGGAAGCAATAATAATGGCTGATTAACACCCGATATTTTCTTGGCGGTCTTTGATGCAAACGACATTTTACGTATTTGCAACAGACTGGTCCTGAAAAAGGAGACATGATCTAAAGTGGACGATTTATCGTTTTCCCTTTAGTTTTTTTTTTAAAAGATACGAAGATTTTAACCCTTTCACACACACAGAAAAACTGCAGCAGACGACTTTAAAGTTTAAATACATTGCCATTTTTTTTTTGAATCTCCCTTTAAATGAAAGTACAATTATTGAATAGAGTTGAAAACATGGTGACAAAAGGAGAAATTGCTCGTTTCGAGCAATTTCTTCTTTTGTCTCCATTTTTTCAAAAAGCCGTCTGCTGCAGAGGCGTCAGAAAGCGTCTATATGAGGGAAAGGGATACAATCTATTTTTTCCGAACTGCAGCCGACTTTCAAACAACAAGACAATTCTTTAAAACAACCTGTTGTTGTCCCGTCTGCTCCAGTTTTCAAATCATCGGAAAAACAAAAATAAAATGTAAATTGGGGCTTTCAATCGGTATAATGACAGACAAAAGTTAAATCAATCCTGGAAATGAAGAGTTTTCGCATAAACTCTTTCCCACATACAATACATATGCAGCAGACGATTTTGAAATTCTCAAGTTCAAAATATAAAAAAATCTCTGAATAGAGTTGAAATCATTGTGACAAATGGAGAAATTGCTCATTATGAGCAATTTCTCCATTTGCCATTATGATTTCAAAAATCGTCTGCTACAGAGGCGTCTGAAAGCGTCTACATGAGGGAAATGGTTAACATAAAACCTTATTTGCCACCAATGTTTCCAATATATTTATCGTCTGCCGTCAACACACCTTCGGGCTAAGGGTTCCTATTGATTACGCTAAAAGGCGGACTAATTTCGCGAATACGACATTTTATCATTTTAAGATATCTACAGATATTGATCTTCAACCATTTAGACATTTTATCATAATGTTTCTAATTGGGTCGGCATCCGTCTTATTGCGTATTGAGGAACGTAAATAAGGATTTTGATGTTTGCCGCGTGAACAAATAAACATTAGCGGGTTACAGGATTTTACTTTTTTAATTGATTATTCATGGTGCGCAATGAAAGGCTTATGTTATCTCGTCATCAATTATTTCTAGACCCCCTTTTTCCCCCCACTTTTAAATCAAGTTTAAAATATGAATACTATAATTAAATCAAATCCTTAACTAAAGATAAAGTAAGAATTGACCACATCTTATTCAACATTTAAAGTCAAATTCTTAAATACTCCGAATCATTTCAATGTACATGAAATCAATACAGACATAATACATTGTCGATGGCGAAATATGTATCAAATAAGATATTATTTCACCCACTTATATTATATATTGTCATTTGAGTGAAATTTATTGATATCTATATATACATATTTCATTATACAATAAAGATGTACAATCCATTAGCATACATGTACGAATGCATTTGACAATTTAACAATTTCCGGACCAATAAACATCTGCGTAATGTATCGACCAGATCAGCCTGCGCTGTCCGCGCAGACTGATCCGGCCGACACATTCCGTCTTAGGGGGACCAATAAACCAGGGAGAATGGCCCTCAATAACCCTGCTGCATGCTGAAAAACAGTATTAATTTAGATGGGACCGCTCGTGACGAGCTGTTGTATCTGAACTTGCATCGCCTTACACCCCAACAGTGTACATGAAAAACCCTACCCGATACTGTACTTGGAATATGTACAACTACATCTGTCCGTATGTATGTATTCAAATTAAAATAAACATATGCTATCAGATAAAAACTTAAAATGAATTTAATGAACAATTAGTTAATTGTATATCTTATATAACAGTGTTTTGAAAAACCTGTACATTTATGCATAAATTGCTCAATCCTCTATGAATTAATGATGACACATATTAGATTATCCCAAACAAATAATGGTTTGAAGTTCATTACAAAACAAATTTATTTTCTTTGAACGTATCTATGATTTGTCTTTTGTGTGTTTGGTGTTTCAACAATTGAACCGTCCCGCGAGATTACCAACATTGTGGACTCTGGGTAAAGTATCGACCCGGATCAGTCTAAGCATGCCGCGCAGGCTAACCCGGACAGACACTTTTCGCCTCCTGCGGATTTTCTGGTTCAGAAATCATTACTCTATACTTATATCCCACTGAGACGGAATGTGTCGGCCCGGACTGCGCAGGCTGATCCGGATCGATACTTTTACGCAGAGTCCACAATGTTGGTTTTCTCGTGGGACGCGGCTCAATTGTTTCAGTGTAAATCCTGTGTAAGTTACCAACACTCCTCGTCAGCTGCGGCGATAGACATCTGCGTAATGTATCGACCAGATCAGCCTGCGCTGTCCGCGCAGACTGATCCGGCCGACACATTCCGTCTCAGGGGGATAGATGTATAGAGTAGTGATTCCTGAAACAGAAAATCCACAGGAGGCGAATAGTGTCTATCCGGGTACGCCTACGCGACATGCTTAGGCTGATCCGGGTCGATACTTTACGCATTGTCAACACTGTTGGTTTTCTCGTGGGACGCGGCTCACTTGTTTCAGTGTAATTCCTGTGTAAAGTGACCAACACTCCTCGTCATTTAAGGCTGATCCCATCAATACCGAGCACCAAGGAGGGAAACCCATTGTTACAACCCTTAACCCTTTCCCTCATACGACAATTATGCAGCAGACGACTTTGAACATATTTTTTCAAAAAGTGGAAAATCTCTATAATTGAATGGATAACCTATGACAAAAAGTGGAAAACATTGTGGCAAAAGGAGAAATTGCACGTTTTGTGCAATTTCTTCTCTTGTCACTATGTTTTTCAAAAAGCCGTCTGCTGCAGAGGCGTCAGAAAGCGTCTATATGAGGGAAAGGGTTAACGGCCTGTGATCGAACCAGCGACCTTCCGCATCCGAGATGGAGGTCCTACCACTACAGCACCAATGCAGTCGAAAGTATCTATGAATTGAATTGCGTTTAATATCATATATTTTGTATGACCGTATTCATGTTTTATGTATAAAAACAGTTCTATTCTGTCCTGTTAGTTGTTAAAATAACTCCAATAAAACAACCACATTACAATTTGATGCTATATTTAGCTTTTGGCATTGAGTAAACAATTTTGAAAAGATAAATTTAAACAGTGAGACCTTTTCAAATGTTTCGTGCCATAAATCATGAGCATGTTAAACCTTGAAAACATATGCACTTACGTTAGAGCAATGAAGGTCTATATCGATCAGATCTAACACTTGCCCTAATCGTGACAGACGTTTTCTGACGCTTCTGCAGCAGACGACCGAAAACATTTAGGCAAAATAATAAATTGCTCACGATGATCAATTTCTCCTTCTTTCAACTTTTTTCTATAATCAACACTATATATTTACATTACTTTTTTGCCTTTATATTATTTAGTTCGTCTGCTGCATAGTTGCGGACAGATTTAAGTTTACTGTAGTCGTTTCTGGTAGATTCAATGTGCATTTCAATTGATAATGCATTTTCGAACGCGACACATTGCGGTACCGTTTTACGATAGGAAACCCTTTCCCACATACGGACTTGATCGGACGCGCATTCAATAAGTCTTTTATATTGATCACTAAAATGTTTATTTTATATTCAAAACATGTATGTGAGCAATCGTTCAAGGGTGGAGAATTACGTTACATTTTTTGAGCGATACTGGAGAGGGCTAATCTCTTTCACGCATCAATATACACGTGAAACATAGTGACAAAAGAAGAAATTGCACAAAACGTGCAATTTCATCTTTTGCCACAATGTTTTCCACGTTTTGTCATAGGTTATCCATTCAATTATAGAGATTTTCCACTTTTTGAAAAAATATGTTCAAACATCTGAGACAGACGAATGTCCTAAGCATTTTGGCAACAGGAAATGATAATTACATTAACTCTTTCCCGCATACGACAAATCTGCATCAGACGACTTTGAAAATGTCGACTCAAAAATATGGAAAATCTCTGTAAATGTAGGTATACTTACTGGAAAAAATTGAAAACATTGTGGCAAAAGGAGAAATTGCTCGTTTTGAGCAATTTTCCCTTTTATCACTATGTTTTGAAAAGTCGTCTGCTGCAGTTGCGTTAAAATGTGTCTATAGGTGGGAATCGAGCGTGATTAGTTTAAACTTATTTATTTTAAATCGATTGCGAAACAAGCTTTAAGCTTATATTAATCACGCTCGATGTCTGCTTCCTGGATACTTAACCAGTACTCGCGCCGATTGTGTGGAAAAATCCCAAAGTCAGGACCCGCTCATCACGGGACTCGAACCAGGGACCTTTGATGTGAGAGGCCGACGCTCTACCTCTGCACCACTGTCTTCCACAAGCGTGATTAATATAAGCTTTAAGCTTGTTTCGCAATGGATGTAAAATAAATGTTTAAACTAATATAGATGGGAAAGGGTTAATAAAATAATAAGTCATTTGAAGCAATTTCTCCCTTTTCCCACCAAGTTTTAAAAAGTAGCCTGTTGAAAACACGTCATAATGCGTCTGCACCTGGACAACGATTAATCAATGCAAATATCGAGGGCTTGGCGTGAAACGGTTGTAACTAAAAACTTATCTTGAAAACCCTGGTTCAGGGGCAATTTAGACCCCTTTGTAAACAATGCAAATTTAGGTTCCATTGCTCAGAACGATTTGTTTGTTTGTTTGTTTGGAGTTTAACGCCGCTTTCAACAGCTTTGGTCATATCACGGCGGTCAGTGCACCTACCCATGTTTTCCTGGCTTTCCCACACCAATACTTACACAACATTCTTTCGAAGCCACTGACTACTTTCTCACATAGATCAGAGGTGAGAGGCAATTGAAAAATCGCCCGAAAGAATGTCGCCGCAACCGGGTATCGAACCCGTGACCTCCAGATCACGAGTCAGATACGCTACCAATTGAGCTACCCGGCCGGGCTGCTCAGAACGAGCAATGGCACCTACATATCCATTGTTTACCAAGAAAAATGATTTAACGCTTATAAAGACTTTATGGCGAGGTAATTAACCTTGTTAAAAAAATACCAATTTGAGTTACAACCGTTTCACGCCAAGCCCTCGATATACCATAAGTTATTAGAGTTTTACCTTAAGGGTATTCAAAAACGATAAAAGTAACTACGTATACGATATTATATTACAATTCTTATTGCACGTAGGTCTGCGTACTTTTCCTTTCAATTATTTCAAATCCAATTGCTCTCGTATTATCCACTACTTTACATATGAATCTATCATGGACTTTGTGCGTTTGATCATTTCAAGGCCAGTGCACGAGCACTGGATCGAACACACTTGATGGGAATTCACAATAAATGCATTGTTAATGTTGAAATAAATCGAGTGTTTGTTCTGAATCCGCTGCAGGAGTTGTTAAATAGATATTCATGAAACATGTAACACTTCACTAGTTTATATGAACTGTTTTATCCTTTCCCATCTACGACACACATACAGCGGATGACTGTCAACTCTCAATAATGAAAACTCTCGATAAATGCGAGTTTAATTATTGAATAGAGTTGAAAACATTGTGGCAAAACATGAAAATGCTCATCACGAGTAGTTTCTCATTTTGGCTCAAGATTGTAAAATTTCGTCTGCTGCATTTGCGTTAATTTGCATCTGCTAGTGGTAAATGGTTAAAACGGTATTAAAACTACAATGGAACATTCAAATTAATACATAGATAGATATATATTTTTTATTTGACTAATAGAAATACATGTATTTCATCATTTACATACATTTACATAAACAAAATGTGTACGTGAACATCAAATACCAATCCGGAATAACTTTGAAGTTTTCTGATTGTGTAAGTGCTCAAAAATAGCTTTTACCAAATAAAGCACTTTATGTCTGAGAGTGTGAATTTAACAATTGTTGAAAGATATATCTTATTCAAGAACCATGTATATGCTTTTGCGAAAAATCAAATGAATATGGGGAACAAAGGAATACCATTTACCGTACTATACAATGTTTCCTCCTTTTTTCACATTTCTCAAATCTCTGCATGTATATACATTGCAATGTTGTCAGCATCAATGTTCTATCGCTCCATATCTGTCAAAGTCATATCTCGATGGTCGGGTTAATGTGAAGAGTGGTTTTGCATGTCAATATATATGAGCCGTTCCACGAGAAAACCAACATTATTCACTAAGTATAGACCAGGATCAGCCTAAGCAGGACCCATAAGCTAATCCGAGCAGAAACGTTTCGCCTCCTATGGATTTTCTGTTTCAGGAATCGTTTCTCTATACCTCTATCCCTACGAGACGGAATGTGTCGGCCCGGATTAGCCTGCGCGGACTGCGCAGGCTGATCTGGGTCGATACATTACGCAGAGTCCATAATGTTGGTTTTCTCGTGGAACGGCTCGTATCTAAGTAGACAAATGATTTGATTAGTCTCTTACGCTGTATTCAACAGTATTTCAGTTACATCACGGCGTATCCTGTGGGGGTATACCAGTACTTCCGGTATCATACGTTCTGACACCGACGCATCCGTCTAAATGCTATCCACGTGGCTCTGAGCGTGAAGGAGGTGGAAGACAGTGGTCCAGAGGTAGAGCGTCGGCCTCTTGTACCAGAGGTCTCGGGTTCGATTCCCCGTAAAGAGCGGGTTTTGACTTTGGGAATTTTTCCACACGAACGTCGCAAGTACTGGTTAAGTCTACAGGAAGCAGACATCGAGCGTGATAAATATAAGCTGAAAGCTTGTTTCGCAATCGAAGTAAAATAAATAAGTTTAAGGAGGTGGAGCCATAACTACCATTTTTAAAGTCGACGGTATGATCCAACTAGGGAACGAAGCTTTTTCTTCCGGCCCGAAGGCTCTATAGGGAAACATGTTTTACGTGATAGCAATCATGTTAACGCACCAGGATGACTAATATGTACTTAAACAAACAACCAAGACAAATTAGGGGGAAACTGGAAGCTTTATTAATAACTACGCTCCAATACTAAAAAGCAAGCGCACTCAATTAAAGACAAATACATACCAAACATGTATTTAAATTCAACAGGTGAATGTAAGCGCGCCGAAATTACATAATCATACAAAACATATATGAGCGCATAGAAAAGTATACAAACAAAAGCATATCAAATAATCAGGTGATACACAAAACAGTTACCATTTGTTTTTGTAAAGTTTATCGTTAGTATCACAAGAGAAAAATACAATATATAACAACAATAAAAAAGGCAGGGTGGGTGGGAAATAGAAGCGTCCAGCTATTGCGAGGAACAAGCGCGCACGGCTGCTAACAAACGGTCGACTGGAGCCAAAACTCCGAGAATCCCCGAGGGACAGATCATGTGACCCTGAAATTAGGTACGCCGCTTGATTGCCTGTCTAAACGAAATTAAGAAACTTAATTCTATAACATTTTGAACAAATTAAGCAACGCCGAAAACAGACCTTGTACTTTGATCGTAACTGACCGACTTATTCAGTGATGTAGTAGAAGTGCGTCCGCATATAAACCAAAAGTACTAGTATAGTCAAACGCACAGGAAACACCGTGATATAACTGACGAGGTGAAAACCGTCCTTGCAATTTGATCGTAACTGACCGACTTATTTCAAAATGGCTTCGGTGATGTAGAAGAAGTGCGTCCAGAAGCACTAGTCAACCATGATATAACTGAAAAGGTGAAAACCGAGTTTGCACTTTGATCGTGTAGCTGCCATTTATTTCTTAACATCGAAAGGTGGATTCTCGTCTAACACGACCCCACTCTTGTAGATCTATAGAAGTACTCTCTAGTTATTCAGTAGGTCAATTTATTCGGTTATTTAAGCTGTTATTACTCACTCTTTACCTGATTCGATGTTATAACCCTTTACTAGCAGACGACATTTAAAAGCATTGTGCAAAAATGAGACATTTCTCAATATTATCAATTTCTCCTTTTGCAACAATGATTTCAGTTCTATTCATTTATAAACGTTTCATTCATAGAGATTTGCCTAGATGTTTTCAAAGTCGCCTGATGCAGATTTGATGTATATGGGGGAAAGGGTTCAGTGTAATTTGCATCGTAAAGCCATTTTGAGTGGAGGAATGACTTGAACAGAGAGTTGCAAGTCGTTTTGCTGCACACGTGTCAATTGAGGTCTGTGTTATAGAAATGAGTCGTCCCACGAGAAAACCAACATAATGGTCTCTGCGTAATGTATCGACCCAGATCAGCCTGCGCAGTCCGCGCAGGCTAATCCGGGCCGACACATTCCGTCCCTGGGAGATAGAGGTATAGAGTAATGATTCCTTAAACAAAACATCCACAGGATGCTTAAATTGTTTTGTCCATGATAGCCTGTGCGGCATGCTAAGGCTGATCCGGGTCGATACTTTACACAGAGTCCACAATGTTGCTTTTCTCGTGAAGTGGTTCGAATGAGATTACCAGTGGAACGATAGAACCGCGAGGGACAACAGACTCGGTGATACAGTGATAGAGCGTCCGCCTCAGATTCAGGATGTCGCAGGTTTGATGTCCCGGCAGGGTCATACGAAAGACATTACAAATGGGAGTAATGGCTTCCTCCCCCCTTGGCTCTCAACCCGGCCGGGTAGCTCAATTGGTAGCGTATCTGACTCGTGATCTGGAGGTCACGGGTTCGATACCCGGTTGCGGCAACATTCTTTCGGGCGATGTTTTCCATTGCCTCTCACCTTTGATCTATGTGAGAAAGTAGTCAGTGGCTTCGACAGAATGTTGTGTAAGTACTGGTGTGTGAAAGCCAGGAAAACATGGGTAGGTTCACTGACCGCCGTGATATGACCAAAGCTGTTGAAAGCGGCGTTAAACTCCAAACAAACAAACAAACAAACCCCTTGGCTCTCAAGATTGTTGGGGGTATATGCATTACGACTGACAAACTAGTGTCAGGACAAATGACCAAGTATTATTGGTGCTTTATAGCCAGAATCCGCCGTGATATGACTGAAATCATTTCTTAAAGCGGCGTCAAACACTTTACAAGCAACCAAACAGAACCGCGGCGAGATGAGATGTTCACCAGGTTTTTTTTTTTAATCCTTTACTACTTACCGAATTCAACACTTTTTAGAGACGTCGGCTTTGAAAACATCTGATGATATTAACATTTTACATCTCGAAAGTATCAGCTTGGTACAGAGTTCAAAACATTATGGGAAATGAAGAATTTGTTCGTCTAGAGCAATGACTCCATGTGTCACAATGATTTGAATGAGAAGTCAAGTGTTGTTTATGACGGCTGCATGTAAGGCAGGGTTAAACCCCTCAATATGTGTAACCGTAGTAACGTAAATACGTCATATGTGATTACCGCCCTATATCGCTGAACTTCACCCATGACAGATTTTAGCGTAAATATGTTTTTCTCAATATAGTAACCTAAGTCATTTGCATAATCTATGAATTTCCTTTTTTTTTGGTAAATATAAATGGGTATTCAAGTTTCAGAGCTCTAGGTAAGTGGCGTTTTGCATGTTCTTAAATCCTTATTTGACCCTCTTATCCTATGCTGTGGGTACTCAAAATAATCGTCTCAGTGAGACAATACTTTTGAGTACCCACAGTGACACCATAGGGTTTACTTTAATAACAAGAGTGAAATTGTGAGAAAAAAAGCTGAATACGCCTCCTTATCTGAGCCCCTGCCTTTATCAATCTTACTATTAATGACAGCTGGGTTTGCTAGGTTTTGCGTCATGACTCCTTTGGAGGTAAATCAGTCATGAGACAGTTGCGATTAGTGTAGAACCAGCTCAACCTGAGCCTTCACGCGGTTTGATCCGACTTTGCACTCTTCGCCAACACGTTACTGACGGTTTCAAGAAACTTCTGAAACTAATAACATAAGTATATACTACAGGACGACCTATATCTGCATTGAACCACAATTAAGTAATGATATTAGTAACCTTTGTTATGATTATTTTATTCAACACGATTTCAGTTATATTGCTCAATATGAGCAATTTCTCCTATTGCCACAACGTTTTCAACTCTTTATTTCAATAAAAGTCAATGCAACATGCGTCATTCGTCTTCTACCAATGGGCTAAGTCTATGTGGAAAAGCAGCCAGTTGCTTTGGAAGATTGTTGTGTGGAGTACTGGTGTGAGAAAACCAGGAAATGCATGAGTAGGTGAACTGGCCGCCGTGATATAACTGAGAAATTGTTAAAAACGGCGTTAAACCCAAATCAATCAATCAATAAATATACCTTACTTTACAGATTGTTTTCATAGTCTAGCTTAGATGTTTTAAAAGTCGTCGGCTGCAGATTTGATGTATGTGTGAAAGGGTTAATTTAATTTTAACTAACGCCTTTTACACACTAGGAAATGAATATAGTAAACAAAATATATACCTCCGGCACGATATGTTTGCAGATGGTTTGTTGATCAACAATTTACTTCTTTTGGTAATCAACTCCTATGAGTAAAGCCTCTTTTTACTTTTGACAAATCCATTACTAAGTACCGGGTTTTGTATAACTCTTTTTTCACATTGATTCATAAAGAGTTTAATCTGATTTATTGTTTATGTTTGTATATATATTTAGAACAGCCAACATCACGTGTCCGGATCGTACTTACGTGTGTCCCCGTTTCTGACTTACTCCACTTACGAAACGACTCAAGTAGTGAAGTAATTGGTCCTCTCATACCAACATTATGGTCTCTGCGTAATGTATCGATCCAGATCAGCCTGCGCAGTCCGCGCAGGCTAATCCGGGCCGACATATTCCGTCTCAGGGGATACAGGTATAGAACAATAATACCTGAAACAGAAACTCCACAGGAGATGGAAAGTGGCTGCCCCGGTTAGCCTGCGCGTCATGCTTAGGCTGATCGGGGTTGATAATTTACGCAGAGTCCACAATGTTGTTTTTCTCATGGGACGGCTTCTATCGTGTTTTGATATCCACTGAAAGGTCGAATTTTGAAAACAAGTTAAACAATTAAAGTATGACCAAACTCGTACTTTCTCACAATGTTTTCAAATCTGTATGAGTAGCATGCCCTTCATTCTCCCAACCACCCCAACAACTTTTCCTGTTCGTATATTTTTTTTCCATGCTATGTTTTCAAATAGATATCAAACCATTGGTTGATAGTATTGATGAACGTTTTATCTTGTTTTTAACAGTATTTCAGTTAACTCTTTCGCTGCCAAAGGAAATCAAAGGCTTTTGTAAACAATGCAGATTCAGGTGAGACAGGTCGTAACGAGACATGAGACAGGTCGTAACGAGCTGTCTCACCTGAAATCTGCATTGTTTGCAACTAGCACATAGCATTTTACCAAAGTTTCTGTTGGACGAAAAATGGGGTGGTCCAATTTTTCAACATGGAAAAGTCGACTTTGTGAATATCGGCAGTGAAAGGGTTAAAGCACGGCGGTCAGAGTTCCCCCTACCAATGTGTCTACTGGCTCACTAGCACAGAACCTCCACTTATTATCTTCCAGGCAACATACTATGTTTTACAAACCTTTCAGTCAATTGGTGGTAGACTTATGAACTTGTGTTCAAAACGAGCAATTTCTCCTTATTGCCACAATGTTTTCAACCGTCTTTTAAATAATTATACTATCAATTATAGAAATATTTCCCTTTTTTTGTCGAGGTGATTTCAAAGTCGTCTGCTGCAAATTTGTTGTATGAGGGAAAGGTTTATGCTGTATATTGCACAGAGCACCGTTATCCAGTGGCTTTCTAAAATGTTTGTACGACAAGATGATTTATTGGTTTATTGCGGTTTACGCCATTTTAAATAATAGTTCAGTTATATCACAGCGACAGCTCACCTCGTCATGATCCCTGTGTAAATAAGCCAGTGTTAGGCTACGAAATTCCTTGCTAAGAAGCACTCGCCCATGACCGCCGCGACTGAGGATCGAACTCGTGACACCCGGTTTCGAATCTCCGACGCTAACCACTCTCTACGACAAAATGATGAATATGACAAATCGTGACCAGACTTCGCGAAGTCCCAGGCTGATGATCTTGATCTTGGTCTAAGAAGTTAATTGTGTCTTTCCATACACGTGCAGTTGTGTACACACTAACACTTGTCGAATTGTCTGTACCCCACACGGTGTTTAACTGTTCATGTATAACGTAAACAAAATAACAAAAATAAAGATGTTACATTTACCGTTTTAACTTGAAGGTCTTTTTAGAATAAAATGGAAAGTGTAAACTAAGGTAAAGGGTATTCATATAAGGAAAAGGGTAACCTTTAATAATTAAAAGCCGGAATTTGAATTGCATTGTTTATATTTATATACTTGAATCCTCCGAAAACAACAATCACAGCAATGTTATGAAAAATAGTTCATTTAAATTCGGTTATCAGTGCAAAGAGTTCAAATCTGAAGTATGGCAAACAAGTTTGTTTTTATCCCTCTTTAGTGTTACCCTTCACACACATATTTAAACTACCGAAGATAGTCTTCGATGCACGATATTAATTAACTAACCCTTTTCCACTCGTAGACGCATTCTGACGCATCTGCAGCAGAAGACTTTTGATAACATTGTGGCAAACGGAGAAATTACTTGACCATGATCTACACTGTGTGGTTGGTTTCCTAAGAGCACCGCACATATCATGTTTTGGTAGAATACTAATAAGCGTTGTACTCAACAAGGTCACTTCAGAATCACTGAAATGATAAACAAACTCTTTCCTTTAGACCAACGTTTTAATATTTAGTATTTGCACCAACCAAACATTAATTTAACTTGACTTATTAGGGCTTAATCCGTATTAATAACCGTATTTCAGTCATATCACAATGCCGAGCCCAGGTAGCTCAGCCGGTAGCGAGGCGGGCTGTCAATCTAAGAGTTGTGAGTTCGAACCCCAGCTCGGCCAACATTCTTTCCGTCGTTTAACAAAATTCATTGTTACATGCGTCATTCGTCTCTCACCAATTGGCTAACAGTATATGTGTAAAGCAGCCAGTTGCTTGGAAAGTATGTTGTGTGAAGTACTAGTGTGAGAACGCAAGGAAACGCATGAGTAGGTGAACTGGCCGCCGTGATATGACTGAAAATTTATTGAAAATGGCGTTAAACCGTTTAACAAAGATAAATCAGAAATATCACTGCGACAGTACACCTTGTCAATACATAGGTCTTAGTAACAAACTATTGGGTTTAATTGTGATAATGGCTGCCCTCCGTGGCGCTCAGGGTTGTGGGGTTTATTAATCATTACGAGCCAAGCCCCGGTAGCTTAGTCGGTAGCGACGCGGGCTGTCAATCCAGGGGTTGTGAGTTCGAATCCCGGCCGGGCCAACTTTCTTTCCGAGGATTGACAAAAGTCAATGCGACATGCGTCATTCGTCTTCCACCAATAGGCTAAGTCTATGTGGAAAAGCATCCAGTTGCTTGGGAAGATTGTTGTGTGGAGTACTGGTGTGAGAAAACCAGGAAATGCATGATTAGGTGAACTGGCCGCCGTGATGTAACTGAGAAATTGTTAACAACGGCGTTAAACCCCAATCAATCAATCAATCAATCAATTAATCATTGTGACTGACTGGCTGGTGTCAGGATAAATTGACCAGTGGTACACGACGTGATATGTATAACTGAAGCATTGTTGCAGCGGCGTTAACCACCTAACTATCAATCTAAATACTAATTTAGATATTATTAAAATTTGAATATGTTTGTTAGAACTATATAATGGGAGATGATGGAAGTAGAGACAAAGTATTATGTCATATTTAAGATATAATAAAACTTGTAACAATATAACAAGGCCATGTGACATAAACGAGCCCCGGGATTCTGCGAACGTGTGTTATATATAGCTCATCTTGCATCTTTACGCAGTCTGATCGAGATCTTTGTCCGACTTCAAGTAATTCACGCATTAATGTAAAGGTCTATGCATTGATCGTTATTGTTTTATTAATTCCCACACACCGGAATGTTGAATTGTATGTGGCGAAGCTTTTCCTCTCTTTGAATTACAAATATATCGTTTGCTTCCTTTTTTCAGAGCTCTAGATAAGGGGGCGTTTTACATGTTCTAAAATCCTTATAACACCTTATAACCCCGTGTTGTGGGTACTCAAAAGAATCGTCTCAGTGAGACGATTCTTTTGAGTACCCACAACATAGGGTTTGCTTTAAAAATAAGAGAGAAATTGCGGGGAAAAGAGCTGAATACCCGTCCAAAGAACCAGTGATGTCACATTTTCGTTGTGTACAATTAATATAAAATAAAATTTATTCAGCAGAGTTAAAACAATGTTTATATATGAACATATGTAAATACATGTGAGCAAATAAAAAGAAAGGAAAACAAACCCAAAATAGGGGTAGTATGAAACAATCAGAAAAAAAAAATCAATAAATATATATATGAGCCGTTCCACGAGAAAACCAACATTATGGACTCTGCGTAATGTATCGACCCAGATCGGCCTGCGCAGTCCGCGCATGCTAATCCGGGCCGACATATTCCGTCTCGTAGGGATAAAGGTATAGAGAAAAGATTCCTGAAACAGAAAATCCATAGGAGGCGAAAAGTTTCTGCTCGGATTAGCCTATGGGTCCTGCTTAGGCTGATCATGGTCTATACTTAACGCAGAGTCAATAATGTATGGTTTTCTCGTGGAACGGCTCATATGTACAATGAAGAATACAAAATTCAGCATGTAATATTGGTGGAATAAAGTTGGAACACTATTATATACAGTATATAAAGGTCACTGAAAGACGTATATCCATCAAACCAAATATCAGTCATCTCGACTCGTTAATTATTCATGAATGCTTCTCTTTCATGTAGAGCTTTCGATTAACATCAAATGCGCCGCGCCTGGGGATTTGGGGTCATATTACAGATCCAGGTAAACCTATCTAACCATATACACGTTCACACCAGATTTGTCACCGTGCGCCTGTATGGTATACAGACTTAAATGCATTTAATGACAAATTATGAATTGTAACCGTACAAGTTGTGCAGCAATGGAAATATAAATGATGCTTAATCGTGTCATTTAGGCCCGAAATAGCCAGACGCGTCTAGTTTCTAATATCCGAGAGGTCGCGCGTGCTGGGTGTGAATTATTCATATAAATCAACAACAAGAGCCGAATAAATTGACATTGAGATAATTATGTATATATATAAATATGACAGACTCATGTGACCACTGACTTATGTACATTTCAGTCGCGGCGCAACGGTTATGGTGGAGTGCCCTTCGGCGGCAAGGCTCATTGTCATAGCCTAGTACTGGTTTGTTAACACAGGGATTTCGAATAAGAGGAACTGTCGCCATGATATAACCGAAATAATGTTGAAACTGGTCAATAAAACAAACAAATGTACATTTATCTGGGAATCCTTTGACACATTACATTCTTTTTTCTCCCATTATTTGGAATCAATTACGTTCGTTATTGACATTCTTCGACTGAAAACAAACAACGAAGTTACATTGGTCGGGCCGAGCCCCGGTAGCTCAGTCGGTAGCGACGCGTGCTGTCAATCAAGGGGTTGTGAGTACGGATATCGGCTCGGCCAACTTTCTTTCCGAGGATTGACAAAAGTCAATGCGTCATTCGTCTTCACCAATGGACTAAATATATGTAGAAAAAACAGCCAATTGCTTGGGAAGATTGTTGTGTGGAGTACTGGTGTGAGAAAACCAGGAAATGCATGAGTAGGTGAACTGGCCGCCGTGATATAACTGAGAAATTGTTAAAAACAGCGTTAAACCCCAATCAACCAATCAATACATTGGGAGGCTGGTAAGATTGCTCATACAGCAAGGTATGCGTGATTATACGATTTCAAATTAAAATACGTGAAAATATGTGGACGCATTCAAGAATGATATTGAGAAAACATCGTGTACGTGATTCTGAATATTGAGAGAATGACACTATAATTGCATATTAAAGCTTATCTTTGGAAATCTACATTTTGGTCGCCTTTATCTTTCTAAATGCCACTTTGAATATTGTACGTCATAACCCTTGTGATTTAGAGGAGCTCAGACAGACAGACAGCCGGAAAAGCCTGACAATAAGGGATATCTAATGAAGCGAAACTCAATTAAAGCGACATGTTTATAACATATAATAAAACATAGTACAACGTTTGTTGGAACAACACCCGGGCGGCCCCATGGGCCTTAATGTCACTATTTATAAAGGTAGTGTCTATGTTCACGTAATTTCATGTATTCTTATCAGTTTGTGGTTCGTGGAGCCTATATACATATACATGTATAGTTTTGTATACACATTTAATTATATCGTGGGTCTCGTTCGAACAGGCCGAAGCTACATCTTGTACAATATGTCGTTATTGCATCCCCGAACGAAGCCAGCAATATTTCAGAGTTGCTATGAACTTTAGGAGGTATGATGTTCTTTTGAAAGCAACGTGCTGTAGCATATATAAGGATTCTAATGTGGCATTTTAATAGAACAGTAATCAATAACTGTACTGACAGTCTAAATAAGACATTTCACGACTCTGCACATCTGCAGATGTTTTATGAAAAGACATTGGAAAAGGAGGAACATTCAGTTGTGATTAGTGTATATCTAGATCAGCCAACACATCCACACAGTCTCATCTGACTCTACAGTGTTCGCGGAGACAGGCAATAGTTAGATATAGAAGGTTTCAAGAATTTCTGTAAAGAAGTATCTCATTGGTTCGCTTTTTATTAACCCTTCCACACTTGTATTCACGTTTTGATGCATCTGAAACAGTCGACGTTTGAAAACGTTGTGACAAAGGGAGAAATTGCTCATAATGATCCATTTCGCCTTGTGCAACCAATGTTTTCAACTATATCAAACAATTCTACTTTCATTCATAAAGCTTTCCCCATGCCAAGACGTTTCAAAGTCGTCTGCTGCAGATTCATTGTATGTGGGAAAGGGTTTACATTGATGCACAGGTTAGTATTTATACGCCGAGCCCCTGTAGCTCAGTCGGTAGCGACGCGGGCTGTCAATTCAGGGGTTGTGAGTTCGAATCCCGGCACGGCAAACTTTCTTTCCGAGGATTGACAAACGTCAATGCGACATGCGTCATTCGTCTTCCACCAATGGGCTAAGTCTATGTGGAAAAGCAGACAGTTGTTGGGAAGATTGTTGTGTGGAGTACTGGTGTGAGAAAACCAGGAAATGCATGAGTAGGTGAACTGGCCGCCGTGATATAACTGAGAAATTGTTAAAAACGGCGTTAAACCGCAATCAATCAATCAATCAACCAATCAATCAATCAATCGATCAATCAATAGTATTTAACTACTCATGTAGACCACCTCGGAGATGTAATGGTAGGACGTCCGCCTCGGATTCGATTCCGGCCTATTCATACCAACATCTTGAACAATGGTAATATTTGATTTCCCACTTTGGCTCTCAGGAGTCTTTGGTTAACATTCCATTACGACTGGCTAGATGGTGTCAGGTTGAATGGAGTAGTAGTATTGGTAACTTATCCAGTAAACGCCGTCATATAACTGAAAGCAATGTTGGGGGCGGCATAAAACACCAAATAAACACATGTAATAATTACGGCAATGTTATTTACCTGGAGCACCGCTCAGTAAATGGCATGTATGAATTCACACAACAATTGACATCAAAACAGACAGATCAACCTGTTCATCCGTGCAGTCTAATCTTATTCTACATTATTTTCTTTACATATGAGCCGTTCCACGAAAAAACAAACATTCTGGACTCTGCTAATGTATCGATCCAGATCCGGGCCGACACATTCCGTCTAAAGGATATATATAGGTATAGAGTCATGATGGTAACCGTCATTTTGGACCAAATCGGGCCCGAACAAAACCGGTGTTTAGCATTCTCTATTTTTACTTTCAAACAAGGTGAAAATACTAAAAGTGATAAAATTAATCATTTCCAGTGCATTCTATACACATTCATAATGCATTAAACTCAATGTCATATATTCAATACATTCTGGTGATGGTATACACTCATTTCTACGCAAACAACGGGTTTTTTTAGGGACTATAGTAGATCAGCAAGTCAGCGGATGTATCTAGCGTAATTTGACCTCAAAAGGGTAATCAACGTACTCAAAGTACTGTAAGTCGGGCTCACACGAAAACTTGATTTGAATAAACAAGAACAACGCCAGCAGGTGCCATAGTTCATCAGACTTTTTAAAGGTAAAAATCGGCAAAAAATCAATTATAAACATTTCAGACGTTGCCTTACGATGATTTATCTGTTCCAAAGACATATTCTTTACATTTTAGGAGAATGGTCAATCTAAACTCAATACCTAAATAGTCTACAGCAAATGAGTATTAAACTGCAAGAAAGGTGCATTGTATAGTTATAACTGTTTTACCGTGTTATTTATGATTTTGACACATTTTCATAATGAAACATTGTTTTAATCTTTTTACCAGCTAACACGGTCAAATTGATGCTGCTTATCGTAAATGAATGTTATGCTACTTCATTAAGCTTTTTCAATAGAACATTTTAACTTAATGTAATTTTCTGCATACACTTTACATAGGCTCGAGTTGAACTTTACTGCTCGCACATACAAACACAAACCCACAGGCCTGCAGCAAGCTTATTGAGTGGTTGTGACACTCGCCTCCCAATGGAGACAGCTAATAAAACAATTGCACAAAGGCCTGATTGTCTGTCTGTCTGGCGAAGATAATTTAGTCGAGAAATACACGTAATAGAAAATGAAAGCCCTTTCAAATGGGGTGTCACTTCTATTACCAAACACACACACACACACACACATCAATGATGCAGCAGGAGACATTGAAATTGTCTATGCAAAAGTATGGAAGCATTTTTAAAATGAAACTCCAATTATTGAAAACGCCTTGTAGCTTAAGGGGCAAAATCCTATTATGAACAAATTCTCCTTTTGCCGGTTACAATGCATTCAAAAGTTGTTTGCTGCAGATGCGTCAAAACACGTCTACATGTGGGAAAGGCAAAGGCAAAGGCAATTAAAGGCTTTTGAAAACAATGCAGATTCAGGTGAGACAGCTCGTAACGAACTGTCTCTCCTGAAATCTGCATTATTTGCACTTAGACATACAATTTTACCAGATTTCCTTTTGGACGAAAGATGGAGTGGTCCAATTCATCAACATGAAAGAGTAGTTAAATTCGGCAGTGAAAGGGTTAAACCCCCTCCCCTGATGCATGACAAGGTTCGATATAATATAAATGCACGGATTATACTGCATTATGGGATACTTAATAGGTGTGTGAAGAATGTCAGGGACAATTAAAAAATGTCCAAAGGGTTCCGGATCGCACTGGTGCATTGAATAGCGTTTATACTATTTAATTTCACACCCGGGCTTAAATACAGTAGAACGCAGTGAAATCTTTTCATATGCGAGGAAAGAAGTTTATAAAAATTAGATGTGCTGCATTGAATTGAATGCATATTTGCAAAAATAGTGCAGCGGTCAGATGCCATAAAATAAGGCACAATAAAAAAAGCCCCGCTTTAACCCCATATCCCCCACCCCCGCCCTAGAAGTTTAGGGCCTTTAGTTTCCTTGTATATCTAGAGTGTCCTGCACTCTCTGATCAGTATATGTCGAGTCCCGGTAGCTCAGTCGGTAACGACGCGGGCTGTCAATCCAGGAATTGTGAGTTCGAATTCCGGCTCGGCCAACCTTCTTTCCGACGTTTGACAAAAGTCATTGCGACATGCGTCATTCGTCTTCCACCAATGGGCTAAGTTTATGTGGAAAAGCAGCCAGTTGCTTGGGAAGATTGTTGTGTGGAGTACTGGTGTGCGAAAACCAGGAAACACATGAGTAGGTGAACTGGCCGCCGTGATATGACTGCGAAATTGTTAAAAACCGCGCTAAACCCCAATCAATCAATCTGATCAGTATCAGCATCAGCATTGTTTGTTTATAGGTAAGGATATTTAACCCTTTCCCTCATATAGACGCTTTCTGACGCCTCTGCAGCAGACAGCTTTTTGAAACCATCGTGAAAAAAGAAGAAATTGCACAAAACGTGCAATTTCTCCTTTTGCCACAATGTTTTTCCACTTGTTGTCATAGGTTATCCATTCAATTATGGAGATTTTCTATTATTTGATAAAATACGTTCAAAGTCGTCTGCTGCAGAATTGTCGTATGAGGGAAAGGGTGACTTCTCAATAAGCCAGTTTTGACAGAACTATTTACACATTTGTCACATGTACCATACGGTTGGTCTTCCAAGGAGAACGGCTTAAAGTGTTAACCCTTTCCCTCATACGACAATTATGCAGCAGACGACTTTGAACGTATCAAAGTTTGTCAAAACATAGACAATCTCCATAATTGAATGGATAACCTATGACAAAAAGGGGAAAACATTGTGGCAAAAGGAGAAATTGCACGTTGTGTGCAATTTCTTATTTTGTCACTATGTTTTCAAAAAGCTGTCTGCTGCATAGGCGTCAGAAAGCGTCTGTATGAGGGAAAGTGTTAATCCCCCTAGGTGAGATAATGGTTTTCTCTCCTTGGTGCTCATAATTCCACAACGTCTTCAAATGTCGTCTGCTGCTGGTGCGTTAAAATGTGTCAATATTTGGGAAAAGGTTAAAGAAGATATATATATCGATACGAAGCTGTAACAGTGTTGCATAAGGCTCAAATGTCTGGTGTCAATAATATATCAACCTCAACAATTATTCCGGAATACGTCTGCTTTAGCGTCATGGAATTCGTCTATTTGGAGATATAAGATCGCATTTGACATTTGAAACAGTCCAATATCGGTCCCACTAGTGCTTCAAAAGTATATAGTCCAAACCTGGTCTCTCTATTTCGGTGGGTTTGTTATACATGTGTATGTGTCATCTTTCTCGACATCCCGTGACAACAGACGTCACAAAGAATGTACCATTTGCACATTGAATTTTCACGTTGACCTGACTGGTAGATCAGCGAACACGTGCTAGTAACATAAAAAAACATACATGTCTACAAACAGTAATCTTATAACAAATTTGAAAAGATTGTTGGAAAAGGAGAAATGGCTATTTTTTTTTTTTAGAAATTTCACCTCTTTTAACAACGTTTTCAAAAGTTATCTATTAAGAAAGCGTCAAAAGAAATCTTTGTGTTAGAGAAAGAGTTAACGAGATACTAGTTTACAAGTTTAAGAGTATATATTCAATAAACTGTGGTTAGGCGCGAAACCGCCTGATAAGTTCCTAAATGTTTACATCCTGTTTGATCTAGAGGCCTTTTCCTCAAGCAGCCGACCATTTTATAACACCCAGCGTTCTCTGTGACGTATAGAAGTTCTAACAGAACATGGAATTTGGGAATATTTAGGTTCTATATGTCATTTATTTGTCTTTAACGTTTCTGCATGGAATTATAGCAAAACCTACTGAAAGTTCTCAATTAGCGATTCATCAGTAGTTATCAATTCTTTGTGCTAATAAAGATTATTTCGATGGCAGAAAGGGTTTCCTCAAACATGTATACTGATTAATTCGTAAACAAAACGCGTCACTTCGTTTAAATTCCATAACATCCTAATTTCTTATCGCAAAAATAAGGAAAATACTTCGGTTTCTTACCAAATTTACGCGGGCAAATCAAGTTGACACTTTTCAGCATTTTGGACGCTTGATACACGCAGCGTTAAGCTTCTCGGTGATGGTGACATGATTACGATCACATGATCCAACATGACGCAATGTTTGGCGGGCGGATTAATTTGAACAAACCCTTGATAGTGGTTGTAATAATAATTTATGTTTAATATCATAGTTATGTTTAAGATGTTCTCGTTCACTTATGTTTCAATCCACAACGGAACCAGAGAACGATTTATGTGAGTCAAAACAAAGTCGAATCCTGTAGAAACGTACCAGATTTAATCATTTATACTGCATGAATAACGGAGCAGCATGTTCTGACACGAGTTTATTTGAACAGCATCGGATTAACGCGTGTAGAGTATTGAACTCATTACCTGATACGTTATGGTTATATTAAATGTTATTAATTCGCATTTCTACTAAGTTTTATTAGTAGAAATGCGAATTATCAACAGAACAACATCGTTCGTGTATAATGTATATATAAGAAATGCATTGTTTTGAATTGTTATTCCATAACGATCAATTTCTTCCTTTTTCCACACTCCATGAAATAGTTGATGTCGCAAACAATTTTCAGAAATATTTCAGGGAAAGATCCTTTTACTGTATCTATTTTAAATATATATATAATATATATATGAAAATAAAAAAAATTATAAGGAAAGCTTATCACAATGTAAAATAACATTTTGTGTTGTAACGAACACGTTGAATTGCTTCTAATATGTTCTATTGCTTCATCAATTTTGTATTTGTCATTGAATCGCCAAATCGGACACTCTACACTAACAGAACATATAAAAGCTAAGGGTGACATGTTTAACCAATCTGTACCACGATGGGTACCCCGCCCAAGGCCCGACGCCCCATTCAGCCTGAAAGAAAATTAGCACAAATCATGACGGATTCTCCACTAATACGTATTTAACGTGTTTGATCAGCGATAATATGGGGGAATCAGAGTAAACAATGAGAGAAAATTATCAATTTACGGGGCTTATATTACATAAAATGTTGACACAATCTTTATAGATTATTTTTGAGGACACTTGTACAACAACCGTAAAGATAAGCTCTTTTTGTCTGTGTGTATGTAAAACATGTCACCAACGCCCCGTCCCGTGTGGCTCGGGGACAGGGGCTTAACCCTGTCCCTCATATAAACGCTTTCGGACGCCTCTGCAGCAGACGGCGTTTTGAAAACATAGTGACAAAAGAAGAAATTGCACAAAACGTGCAATTTCTCCTTTTGCCACAATGTTTTCCACTTTTAGTCATAGGTTATCCATTCAATTATGGAGATTTTCTATGTTTTGACAAAATACGTTCAAAGTCGTCTGCTGCAGAATTGTCGTATGAGGGAAAGGGTTAAAGCAGACGGCGTTTTGAAAACATAGTGACAAAAGATGAAATTGCACAGAACGTGCAATTTCTCCTTTTGTCACAATGTTTTCCACTTTTAGTCATAGGTTATCCATCTGACAAAATACGTTCAAAGTCGTCTGCTGCAGAATTGTCGTATGAGGGAAAGGGTTAACCCGTTTGCCTCGTATAACGGTTAAAGAGTCGTCTGATTTGGATATTTCTATGAATAAGGTTTCATCATCTTCGACATTTTGAGATCAATATTGATAACGAGTTAACAACATATTGTGGAAATACAGAACTTGGTCCGTTTCTTTTTAATTTAAGTCATTTCACACCAAAAACGTTTTAAAAGTTCGTCTGCTTCAATAAGGTCAAAAGCGTCTGTATACAGGGGACAGCGTTAAGCCTCTCAATTTCAGCATCACACCAAGGCCCGTAGAGATTCAACATGTCGGATTAGACGGCTATGTTACCATAGTTATGTAGTACACCTGGTGACTTCCCCCCCCCCCCCCCCCCCAACCACCCCCTTAGTGATTAGGACCATTTCTGCAGGGGCGTAGCTTTGCAATAATCAATGTGTAGGCCGTCTCGTGAGAAAATCAGCATTGTGGACTCTGCGTAAAGTATCGATCAGCCTAAGCATGCAACACAGGCCTACCCGGATATACACTTTTCGCCTCCTGTGGATTTTCTGTTTCAGGAATAACTACTTTATACATCTATCCCCCTAAGACGGAATGTGTCGGCCGGATCAGTCTGCGCGGACAGCGCAGGCTGATCTGGTCGATACATTACGCAGATGTCTATCACCGCAGCTGCATTTTGAGGGCATTTTGAGAAAAAAAGTGTAGGCACGTGCCTTCAGTGCCTAAAGGGAGCTACGCCCCTGTTTCTGTAATATTTAAGTTGGCAGTCCGGGATAGTTCCCGCGAGACTACATGCAGGATCATACATACATGCCCAAGGTTTTACTGTCCGCATTTGCAAAAATATCCCACTTTTGTCTGATATTTCTCATACTGTTTATTTGAACTGAAACAGGGATGTTGTAACTGAAAGCAAAACAACCCAAATAATTTCATCCCCCCCCCCCCCCCCCCCCCCCCCCCCCCTCTATTTAAGGCTACTCCGATCCGGAGCCGAGACTGTAGTGGAGTGACACATTTTGTTGCATTTCCAACATACCTTACGCTGTCGAAACGACATATATTACGCTGTCGAAACGACATATATTACGCTGTCGAAACGACATATATTACGCTGTCGAAGTCATACCTTACGCTGTCGAAACGACATATATTACGCTGTCGAAGTCATACCTTACGCTGTCGAAACGACATATATTACGCTGTCGAAGTCATACCGTACGCTGTCGAAACGACATATGAGCCGTGTTCCGCGAGAAAACCAACATTGTGGACTCTGAGTAAAGTATCGACCCGGATCAGCTTTAGCATGCCGCACAGGCTAACCCGGACAGACTCTTTTCGCCTCCTGTGAATTTTCTGTTACAGGAGTCATTACTCTATACCTCTATCCCCCCCTGAGACGGAATGTGTCGGATTACGCAGGCTGATCTGCGTCGATACATTACGCAGAGACCATTTTTCTCGTGAAACGGCTCATATCTGTGTTTGTAAGTTCAGTTGGTAACAACGACGGTTGTCGATATAGGGGCCATGAGTACGAATCCCGACTAGGCCATTCATTTAGTCTCCTTGATGAAAAAACACATCGTTACCTACGTCATGCGTCTTCACCAAAGGGCTGTATCAAGTCCTGACTTTCTCTCGTTAGCGTTCAGGATTATAGGGTTAGCATTACGACTCAATCTCATTAAAATCATCTCCTATTAGCGCTACTTTTATTTAGTCAGATCGTGTACTTTAGTCAGATTGCATTACGACTATACGACTGTATATCGCTGTTGTCCGAAGATTAATGAACTAGTAGTACTGGTGAATTAACAAGAACAACCTGTGGTATAAACTATTAATTGTTGAAATCGGCGAGAAAAAAACCCACAGAGGTAAAGTTCACGTTTGCCCATTGCCTTGTGTAAAGTGCTGGTGCAAAATGCCAGGACAGATCATCATAGAATGTCTAAATAGAATATTCAATTAAGCGGTAAGACTTAACCCATTACTTCATAGTTGTATTCTTTACACTCAGCAAACGAACAATTTCAACAATCTAGAAAACTGAAAGATTTTTATTGATAAAGATTTGAAAATATTGCAATAAAAGCTGAAATTGCTCGTTTTGAGCAATTTCACCTTTTTGTGCAATATTTTAAAAAGTCACGTTCAATAGCAGGTGTCAAATGTCGTCTGTGTGAAGTATTGGGTTAAGACATCAGATCGAATATAACCACTCTCTATTATTTCAATACTTGTAGTACTGGTTTCACCCTTTCAAACGACTTTTCACATATCACAATGCTTTCAACAGTCGTCTGTTGCAGATGCGTCAAAATGTGTCGGTATGAGTGACATGGTTAAACTACCTGTTGGTCTGGAATTACACCATGAGATATGCAACAGTAATGAACAAGCTCTTCTTTTGCAACAACGTTTTCAAATATTTTAATTAAATCTGTTTTCATTGGAAGAGCTTTTCCTTAGTTTTCCTAGAAATTTCAAAAATCCTATGCGTAGATTTATTGAAGAAGTAAAATGATTAATTAGTCCTTTGTAAATGCTCGCAATTTCAAGGTCAATATCATATTTTATTTTGTTAACATTAACTTGTAACATCAAGTAAGGTTCAATGAACTTTAGATTATTCCCTCCAGGAAAAACTATTTAAAAATAAAGTACGCTAATGCCTTTTGCCACCCATCCTCAGATTTTGACGCGTGATAGCTAATTATTCAACCACGTCAAAGAAAAAACAAAAACAAAAACAAAAAAAAGGAAAATTGTTACAAAGGAATATTCATATCGTCCATCGTCTTCGTGCAATCTGATTAGGATGTTCCATATGGTGTGCCATCCTTGAAACCACTCGACACACAACTATGAACTTTGATCTTCATCGTCACAATGGTAAAAACGTCAGAAGGTCGGGTATCGTGTGACGTAGCCATTGTATATAATGCGATCAATTATGTTGTTGCATGTCACTTTTCGTGTAAGATGAAGGTACATGTATATATGAGCCGTTCCACGAGAAAACCAACATTATTGATTCTGCGTAAAGTATCGACCCGGATCAGCCTAAGCATGCCGCGCAAGCTTATCCGGGCAGAAAGCTTTCGCCTCCTGTGGATTTTCTGTTTCAGGAATCATAAATCTATACCTATATCCCTCTGAGACGGAATGTGCATAATGTTGGATTTCTCGTGGAACGGCTCATACATATTTTAATTATGAAAAAAGAGCTTTTGTGTATACATTGACCATGATTATGATTCATGAGTATATCAACGCCAGAGGTAGGGACCAAACACACAGAACGCTCGAGCGTGTGCTTAAAAGGTGTACTATTATTGGAGGATTCGGCTAACAACATTTATGCAAGATAAATCTTAATACCAGATTTGGAACTGGGCGATCCCCTGTCGCGACAGTCATGGCGGAGTGCCCTTGGGCAAGGTACCTTTCCTGGCCTAGTACTGGTTTGTTTACCTAGAGTTCAATGGATAAGTGAACTGTCGCCGTGATATAACTGAAATGATGTTGTAAAGTGCAGAAAACCTTAATAAAAAACCCACACTAAAAACATCTGCTTAAGAGAGGTATGCGCCCAGCATGTGATATATGAATTCGTAAACAACATGTTTACAGTGGAGGCAGGAGTTCGCCCGTGGTCATTACCCTACTTTGATGGTAGTAACCCCTTCTCACAGGATGACGCAACGTTACGAATCCATAGCAGTCATTTTTGAAAACATTGTTGCAAAAGGGGAAATTAACCAAAATGAGCAATTACGATTATTAGCCCATTGTTTTCAACTATATTAAATATACTTGCATTTATTCAGATTTTCCATCGGTAAGCCTATCTCCTTTCAAAGTCCTGTACAGCAGATATGTTTTATGTGGGGAAGGGGTTAGCTTAACAAACAAAAAACGTATTGAAATCCTAAAGTTAATACACAAAATAAAATGGCAAAGGTTTCTGAAAGAAAAAGGAATTGATATCTTTTTTCTTTAATCGTCTTCATAAACAATTTTGGTTACCACACTACGTTCAAATTACAAATTATTCATAATTTTAAAAAAAATGCCATAGCATCTGTTTACCTGAACATGTGAACCTACCGAGCGTTCAGTGAATCAGTTTGGTAGCTTACGTTTTTGTTACGGTTTGTACCCTGTCTGTGATAGCTGTAATATGATTGGTGGATTGGCTGCCGTAAGTTAGTGTAGAAATACACTGAACGCAGAATCTGTTGGAAGGGTTTTTTGTCCGCTTTTATCCTTTAACTGAGAAAGAGGGTAATCGGTTGTTACTGCGTAAATCGAGATACATTTTGCCAGAACAAACACGCATTTTATATTTGAGTTTCGACCCATTATATTTTAGTTTAGTTTGTTTATATATTGTTTTTGAATTATGCTCACCATCTAAACTAGTAATTTTCAAAATAAGGTTTGTATGAGTATGCTGTCATTCACGTATGTTAATCATAATTTGTCATGTTTTGCCAACTAAGATACATATTAGTATCTAACGTGGTTAAACTAGATTCATTATTCAATGAACATCAACTTAGTAACATAATAATCAACTAATACATGTACATGTATTTACTTTGTTTGAAAACCATTAATTGAATGATAATAACTTTCATTACCATGTATGTTAATGATGCACACTGAGCTTATTATGCTTGTGTTGTAAATACGTTTCTAGTCATGTAACTCTTCTCGCACTATTCCCAATGTTTTCAAAACGTTTTAACCTAACCTAAATATATATTGATTTCAAAAGTCTATTTAAAAAAAAAAAAAAAAAAAAAAAAATGTACAACCTAGTCTGCCACACGTTAAAACCTTACATAAAAGATTTAAAAAGATTTAACATCATAAATATTTTTTCAAATCCTTAGATAAAGAAAAAATACATTCTACATATTCCATCGGAACTTCTCGGAAAAGGCTGTATACAACCTTATATTATGTAAACTATTAATATGTGTATTGGCTATAAATATGTTATATTTAATGCTGAATAAAGATATAAAGATAAAGATATGAAAAAAATACACTTCTGTTCTGTTCTGTATATTATTATACGCATATCTCTCAACATAGCTGTGTCATATCCGCGGCGGGGTAAATTGCCGGCACCGCTGGTGTTCGTCCTAACGCCAGCTCATCGGTCGAAATGATTTCCCCGCAATCCTGATTGCCAAGGTGGGAGCCGAGCTCCGGTAGCGACGCGGGTTCTCAATCCAGGGATTGTGAGTTCGAACCCCAGCTCGGCCAACATTCTTTCCGACGTTTGACAAAGGTCATTGGGACCAGCGTCATCATCCGTCTTCCACCATTGGGCTAACAGTGTATGTGGTGAAGCAGCCAGTTGCTTGGAAAGTATGTTGTGTGGAGTACAGGTGTGAGAAAGCCTGGAAACACATGAGTAGGTGAACTGACCCCCCCCCCCCCCCCCCCCCCCCCCCCCCCCCCCCGTGATATGACTGAACACATCGAGGGATTGGCGTGAAACGGTTGTAACTAAAATCGGTATTTGTTTACCAAGGTTAATCACCCCGCCATAAAGTCTTTATAAGCGTTAAATCATTTTTCTTGGTAAACAATGGAAATTTAGGTGCCATTGCTCGTTCTGAGCAATGGCACCTAAATTTGCATTGTTTACAAAGGGGTCAAAATTGCCCCTAAACTAGGGTTTTCAAAATAGGTTTTTAGTTACAACCGTTTCACACCAAGCCCTCGACATGTTGAAAACGGCGTTAAACTCCAAGCAATCAATTGACAAGATGGGAAGCCATTACTACCATTGTTAAAGTCTTTGGTGTGACCTAACCGGCGATCGAACCCTGATCTCCCAATCTCAAATGCAGACGCCACACCACCGAGGCGCAAGGGTGATGAAAGCCCATCCGGTGGATTCTGGAAAAAGGACACTTATGACTAATCTAATTATACAAATCAGTCGAAAAGAAAACTTTATAAGAAACATCCTGGTTTAAACCTCCTTCTGATGGACTATAACGTAATTAAATCGCCTTCTAGTGTTTTGTCCCGTTACAAGAACACCTGGGCATACACTGTTGACAGGTAAAAGAGGGTGGCTTTCACATTATGTACTAAGATGTTCTTCACTGCCATATAGCAAATTCGACATTCAAGGAAGGAAAAGGAATTATTTTTATTTGTCTGTACAATATGCAACACGAAGAATGAAAACGCCAAGGAAGTACTATTGAAAATAAATGTAACATTAATACGCCCTTTTGGCGGGGTCGATGAGACTAAAAGTGTATCATTGACGGACTCGAACATGACCTCATGAACAGTACGACGTTCATTAAACAAACCGTTTGACGGAAGTTTCTATTTGGTTCCCCGTCTATGTCACGTTCATTAAACAAACCGTTTGACAGAAGTTTCTATTTGGTTCCCCGTCTATGTCACGTTCATTAAACAAACCGTTTGACAGAAGTTTCTATTTGGTTCCCCGTCTATGTCACGTTCATTAAACAAACCGTTTGACAGAAGTTTCTATTTGGTTCCCCGTCTATGTCACGTACATTAAAAAAACCATTTACGGAAGTTTCTATTTGGTTCCCCGTCTATGTCACGTTCATTAAACAAACCGTTTACGGAAGTTTCTATTCCCCGTCTTTGTCAAGGTCATCCAAAGCTCGGTTTTATCGTTTTGTTTTTCACTTTACAAATTTATATCTTATGTATACCTGCTGAATTTCCTGCGGTTATAGTATATCTAAAAGATAAGACATTGCTACATATTGATAGATGAGGTGCGAACAATGTAGACCAAGATTAGACTGCACGCACGTGTGTAGATTGATCTTGGTCTACTCGCCCCCCCCCCCCCCCCCCCCCAAATATATACGTTAAAGTCGTGTAAGTAAGTGTTCTCTTAAGTCGTACAATAGGCAGGACAAGAGTGGTAAATTTTACTTTCCAACCAATCAAAATGAATTTTTAGAAGTTTTAATGAGGAGCAGTTGATGCCTCTGCTGCAAAACGAGCAATTTTTCCTTTTGCCACAATGTTCGCCACTTTTAATCATAGGTTATCCATTCAATTATAGAGATTTTCTATTTTTTGACAAAATATGTTCAAAGTCGTCTGCTGCAGAATTGTCGTATGAGGGAAAGGGCTACTGGTCACACACCCAGATAAATATAACTTAACACTGTTCTTAGTTTTAACTTATTTACTTTACATCAATTGCGAAACAAGCATTCAGCTTATAATAAACACGCTCGATGTCTTCTTCCTGGAGACTTAACCAGTACTTACGCCGTTTGTGTTGAAAAATCTCGTAGTCAGAACCCTCTATAAAAGACCAATTTAATTGTGTTTCATATACATGTACATATATATACACAAACACACATACATGTACTCGTATATGGTATTTCATACCGCTTTCAACAGTATCCATTATTGTTTATTTGTCTATATCAGCAATGAGCTGTATATATCCTTAAGTTGAAGTAAATTAGTCTATTCTGTACTGTTCTGTTCATATTTTCTGTAAGGGACTGACTTGTGGTTAATAATTTTATTACGACATGTTTGACTGAAATATGGAGGGCAGATGTAAATGTCCTCGTATTGAGTCCATAACCTAGGGCATGTCAAGTTTAACATGATAGGAAGTTAAAACGGATTTGCATTAAATACATGAATATGATATGATAATATTCATAAGATGTACTTAACCCTTTCCCTCATACGACAATTCTGCAGCAGACGACTTTGAACGTATTTTGTCATAAAATAGAAAATCTCCATAATTGAATGGTTAACCTATGACAAAAAGTGGAAAGCATTGTGGCAAAAGGAGAAATTGCACGGTTTGTGCAATTTCTTCTTTTGTCACTATGTTTTAAAAACGCCGTCTGCTGCAGAGGCGTCAGAAAGCGTCTATATGAGGGAAAGGGTTAATTAAACATGAAATTTGATCTTGGTTGCTCCACGAGAAAATGTGACAAACATCGAAGCATTTTCCACATTTTATCTAGACATACATTACCGAAACGTTGTGGGGTAACTTCTTCATGGACTCAACAGATGATATCGTGGTAAATTGATCAGACCCAAATTTAATCGATTTGTTTACATTGACTGAAAGAAGTGTTTTACAACATGAATTATTGTAAATCACTATTTGTGTCTACTTCCTTGATCCCTTTTCCTCATACGACAATTCTGCAGCAGACGACTTTGAACATTCTTTGTCAAAAAATAGAAAATCTCTATAATTGAATGGATATGACTAAAAGTGGAAAACATTGTGGCAAAAAGAGAAATTGCTCGTTTTGACCAATTTCTTCTTTTGTCACTATGTTTTCAAAAAGCCGTCTGCTGCAGAGGCGTTAAGAAAGCGTCTATATGAGGGAAAGCGTTAATCATTTCTGACATACAACACATCTACAGCCCACGACCTTGATAACATCTACGCAAAACATAAGGAAACTCTCTTATGATGAAATATAAGTATAATTTAAATCACAATACCGCGATTTAGTCCATATCCTGCTATATACACGACTTTAACCATTTCCAACATATAGACGCTTTCTGACACCTCTAAAGCAGACGACTTGTGAAAACAGTTTGACAAAAGGAGAAATTGCTCAAAACGAGCAATTTCTCCTTTTGCCACAAAGTTTTCAAATTAGTTCAGTAATTATACCATCATTTATAGAGAATTTATATTTTTTTGTGTAAAAGTTTTCTAAGTTGATTGCTTCAGATTTGTTGTATGTGGGAAAGGGTTAACCCTTTCCCTCATACAACATGTCTGCAGCAGACGACTTTGAAAATATTTGTCAAAAAATAGAAAATTTCTATAATTGAATGGTTTCAAAAAGCTGTCTGCTGCAGAGGCGTCAGAAATCGTCTATATGAGGGAAAGTGTTACACAATATCGGAGTATCCAGCTATAAACTACGTTCATCACTGTTTGCGATCAATACAGACCAAGTTCAGCCTCCATATTCGCGCACTGTAAGATTGACCCGCATTATTCGCTTATTATCTGTTAACCCTTTCCCCCATTTAGACGCTTTCTAACGCCTCTGCAGCAGACGGCTTTTTAAAAACATAGTGACAACAGAAGAAATTGCTCAAAACGAGCTGTTTCTCCTGTTGCCACAATGTTTTCCACTTTTAGTCATAGGTTATCCATTCACTTATAGAGATTTTCTGTTTTTTTGACAAAATATGTTCAAAGTCGTCTGCTGCATAATTGTCGTATGAGGGAAATGGTTAACCTGGTACGACAGACGCTACGACATGAAACAAAAATATACAAGTTGACGAGACATTTCAAGGACACTATAGTTAACAGGTTTTTCAGCTGGATATATAAGGTTCAAAACATTGCAGGGTCGAGAGTGTAAACTGTTCCCCTTTCCGTACAGCTCAAGCCGTATCAATAATTTATGCTCATACTTTATATACTTAACCCTTTCAGCGCCGAATTGTTTAAAGTAGACTCTTCCATGTTCAAACTCGGACGACTCTATTTTCATGTTATAGGATTTTTGAAATATTTTTATAACTCACAGCCAAACAATGCAGATTTCAGGTGAGACAGCTCGTTACGAGCTGACTCACCTGAATCTGTATTGTTTGCAAAAAGCTCAATATTGCCTTTGGCGCTGAAAGAGTTAAACCGTCATCTTGCAGTGAAACGGGGTCATTGTCCTCTATTTGTAAAAATGTATCTGCATTTAACTCTTTCCCACATACGATAATTCTGCAGCATTCTGAAACATATCTCCATAATTGAGAGTTTAATCATAAATAGAGTTAAATACATTGAGACAAAAGGGAAATTGCTCATCATGACCAATTTCTCCTTTTTCCACAATGTTTTCAAATTTCGTCTGCTGCAAATGCGTCGGAATGCGTTTGTCATTGGGAAAGGATGATCCGTTCCACGAGAAAGCCAACATTGTGGACTCCGCGTAAAGTATTGACCATGATCAGCCTAAGCATGCCGCGCAGGCTAACCCGGACAGACATGTTTCGCTTCCTGCGGACTTTCTGTTTCAGGAATCATGACTCTATACCTATATCCCCCTGAGACGGAATATGCCAGCCCGGATTAGCCTGCGTGGACTGCGCAGCCTGATATGGATCAATACATTACGCAGAGACAATATTTTGGTTTTCTCGTGGAACGGCCCATATACATGTATATATATATATATACGATACGTTGTGAATATTGAATAAATAATAGTGGTAACCCCGGTATTTTGATTCACTATTCGAAACGGTTTTTAATATTTATAATAATAATATAGTAATAATTATAAAGGCTTTATTGAATGAGGACACTCATTTGACATAGTACATATTACCTACTTAATATAATAGCTGTATTAATTTACTTTCACTGATAGACTAAACGTAACTATAACTTGACTTTCATAAACATTGGCATAGAAATGTAAACTTTTCATGAATTCATTTGTAGTGAAATGATAGTGCTTCTTCAGCCTTTGAATGCTGGCTATTATATATTATTGAATTATACTGTATTGTGTTGTATGTATAGGTTGCATTTTAAATGATAAAATATCTATCTATCTATCTATCATAGAACATGTATGCAAGTCAATCTTCCAATGAGCGCTTCAAACAGAAACGAAATGAAATGAAATGAAACATGAACAAACGTGTGTTACATATGAACAACTCAATATTACCATTATACATGCATATATAAATATTGACTTAAAATTGATATGTTTATTACTGTATCGTAGAACAGCCCCAGATCCAAATATTGTGCATAGTTTCACGAAATACAATTGTACTACAGTTATCACCGAATTAAGATTGGTTTATCCAACGTAAATATTGGGATTTAAAATGCTGATTAGACGTTGAGTTTTGAATATATAAAGGAAGAGAATTTCAAATTGATGAAGCGGGATATATTTCCAAGTTAGGTTTTGGTGTATACAACTGGAATGAAGTGGATGAACGTCTTGGGTCTTGCATGAATATCCGATGTGAAAGTAAATGATGTGTTTATGTAATGAGGGGCATTTCCACGTAATGTTTCAAACATTTGAATGGCTTTCTGATAAATAACTCGTTCGGGAAATGTCATCCATTTAAGTTCAGCAAACATTAAAGATGAAGGGGTGGTAAAATCACAATCAAGGATTACCCTGGCAGCCCTTTTCGGAAGTTTCACTAGTTTGTTTTAAAGATTATTTGTGCAATTTCCCCAGATAACACAACAGAAATCAAAGTGTGGAAGTATGTATGCATTATAAAAACGTTTACGATTGTCATTTGAGAGAAATAATTTGATTCTTGATAACATAGAGATATGTATTACATTGCTTTATTAAGTGACTGCAGAGTTGTTTAGTAGGATGTAAATTACTTGAAGCACAACTCGGTCGATGTATGAATCTAAATGAACAGCACAAGGTGTAAATGAACAGAATATAAATGAATAGAAATTAATAGTTTATAGTTTAAGAAGTTATAAAGTTAAAGACATGAAACTAGATTGATGTTCAATATGGCATTATACATTATAATCCAATTTCAATTTTTCAATTTCAAATAAAATACAGAAATGAACAGAAAATAAATTGTGTTCATAGATTTTGAACACATGGTATGGTTTATAGTTTTAGTAGTTAAAAGTTAAAAACATGAACAATATGGCATTATACAAAAAAATCAAATTTCAAATATCTTTTTGTATTTAGGCATGCATTTCATTAACATACAATGTTACACAAGTACAATACACGTAAACATGTAACTGCTATTTATAATGATAATCATGCGCTGTTTAATTTAAAAGAATCTTTTTCTCATGACATAATAGATGAGAATATATATACTTCTGGTTACGACATGATCCTTACATGCCATTAGAATATAGAATCTATTCAAATAAAGTAAAACATAGAATGTTAATAAATTAAACTACGTTAGAACGCGGAAACAATGTCTTGAATATAATTATGCAGAATTTACATGATATTTTCCCCTCATATATTAAGCCGACACAAATATCATGGTATAGAAGGATGGCTCTTAAAGCTACTGAACTCCAGATGGAGATCAAATTTTTAAAAGTTGAAACTATATTTTGCTAATAGTGACAACAAAGTAAGTAATAAATAGTTCAAAAGTATTTTGACAGTAAATGTTGAAAAACTTTCATTTGAAAGTGATGAAAATGTACAAAATTTGGCTTACTGAGTATGTTTAACAAGTAAAAATGAAGCATAAACGACCAATATTTAGAGTGTGTATGGTACTGGAATGTGAAATTATTACTCTAATAATAATGATTCTAATATTTCAAGAAAACTTTTGAACAGTTTTAAACCTTCGACTATAATATCTATTTTTCTGGAGTTCAGCACAGTAATGGGAGCGAAACCATTTGATGTTCAATTGAAGACTTCACCAGCAGATTCGTCTAGGTATCTGTGCATTGATTGATTGATTGATGGGGGTTTAACACCGTTTTTAACCATTTCTCAGTTATATCACGACGGACAGTTCACCTACTCGTGCATTTCCTGGTTTTCTCACACCAGTACTCCACACAACAATCTTCCCCAAGCAACTTGCTGCTTTTCCACATAGACTTAGCCCATTGGTAGAAGACGGATGACGCATGTCGCATTGACTTTTGTCAATCGTCGAAAAGAAAGTTGGCCGAGCCGGGATTCGAACTCACAACCCCTGGATTGACAGCCCGCGTCGCTACTTACTGAGCTACCGGGGCTCGGCAGGCATCTGTGCCGAAGCGGCGAACACGGAATACTCTGGCGGTGAGACCCGACCGGATCTTCATTGTTTGAAGATGCAACAAGACACAGTGTCGCTAGATGCATCTCTGTCAAGTCATATAGGTCAGAGGTTCGATTCCAGCTACAGCTGCATTAACCCTTTTCCTCCATGGAGACGCTTTCTGACGCCTCTGAAGCCTTTTGAAAACATGTCGACAAAGGAAGAAATTTCTTCTTATGTCAACATGTTTTCAACTCTATTCAATTATTGTACTTTGATTTAAAGGGAGTTTCCAAATGTATTCGAGTATGCTTTTAAAGTCGTCTTCTGCAGATTTGTTGTATGTGGGAAAAGGTTAAACTTTCCCCGCGGACAACCATATGTAACAGACGTCTTTTTGAAAACATCCAGGCTAACACGTTGACATTCTCCATTTGCCACAATGTTTTCAAAAGTCGTCTACTGCATTTGCGTCAAACAGCGTCTAACAGTGGGTAAAGTTGATAAAATACAGACCAAAATGTTCAAGCAAAACCTGTTCTAGAAAGGATTGTAAGCCTTCAACAGCATTGAATACGTGAAAAGGAGTTTGAATCATTGACAAAATGTATTGGATGCTCTGAAACTGTTTGATTTGATCATCTTTTATATCTTAGTCTTCTCTGATACTGAAAACAGTGTATGTGGAAAAACAGTTTTAGTTAGTCCCGATTTTGTGCAAAATGTCAGGAACATTTTTCGCGGAGTGATTTCTTTCTTGCATTTTATATTTACATTATTCCATGTCAAACGTCGGAACAAATGTTGGCTGAGCTGGGGTTCTAACCCACAACCCCTGGATTGATACACGGCGTTGCAATGGAGGCTCGATTCTGACAATAGATAAGTAAGCCTTGAAATCTGACACCAGGAACATTATGTTAATATTGTTTATAATAAACGACCGGTTTGGACTTAAAATATGCACCAACATTCGATTATAAAAAGTGCCTTTGTGTCCTCCTATTTTGCGCTGAAAGCCGCGGAAAAGTTTTATAGTAATATATATAGATAGTTTCAAGAACATGGGTTTTTACAACAGGAGCATTATGTTCATCTTTTTTATGATAAACGATCTTTATAACTGCGGTTTGGACTTAAATATTCACCAACATTCAGTTATAAAAAAGTGTAATTGGGTCCCAATATTTTGCGTTGAAAACCGCGAAAGAGTTTAATAATAATACATATAGCTAGTCTTAAGAACATGGGTTTTTACAACAGGAACATTATGTTCATCTTGTTTTATGATAAACGACCTTCACAAGTGCGGTTTGGACTTAAAATATGCACCAAGAAAAGAGAGAGAAAACAAAAATATGAAAATGTGACTATGCGGAAGAATATTTACATGGATATTTATTTTAAAGTTTCTTTTCTAAGTTTAAAAGACGTTATGCAAAACACAGCTAAAATATTTAAAATTGAATTTTTATTACAATTCAAAAGTTTTATAAAACCACATTTGGTTGTCTAAAATAAAATTGAGGGCACAGTGTACATTTCCGGTCACACCTTGGAATCATTCTATGTCTACCTTGTTCTATATTTAAATCACGAGAGGATAGTCTAATCTTTGCAATGATATTTCTAAAATGTTGTAAGTAAAACGAGGTTTCAATATTTATTTTATACTCTTTATACATATACAAGGACGAACTACTTTTTAGATCTTGATGATATTCATACACGAACAAGTCAAATAACCTTTGACGAAAGTATGGGAATTAATCCCTTAAATGTTTCTTGGGAAAACCATAATACTAAATAATAATACTTTTTATTTATAGATGGTGACTCATTGAGCCATTGGGTATTTTACAATGAGGCCATCTTGATAGCTATCATAACAAATGATTATGCCACTATATTGTGGATAGCGCTTTGTTGCCTTTTTTTTTGTATGAGCAAACCACAGGGACGTGCTCCTCTAAAAATAAATATGATCCTATGCATAAACATATTTATGCATAGGGTCATATTTATTTCTAGAGGAGCAAGTCCCTGTGAGCAAATGAAAACATGTTGCCAAAACCTTGGACCATCTGTATATATGAAAGTCAAATATGCAAGACTTGATTTGTAAAGTGTTTGTGGCACAACTTATTTGTGTTCTCTAAATCGAGTTCTTGTTTTCACAATACTTTGTTGAATGTTTTCTTTCTCAACCTTTTTGACATAAAAAAAACCTTTCAACAATAAACATCCAAAGATCTATGAGGTAAAAGGATAAACAACGGATGATGCACCTCGGGTCCTTATCCTATCGTTCGGGGAAGAAAAGGGAAAAACCCTAAAAACCCTAAATGTGCACCGTGTTTGTTTTGAGTCAGTATTTACATCATTGCATACGTCGGCGCTCCGTCAGGTTTAACCCTTTTCCTCATATGACAATTCTGAAGCAGACGACATTGAACAGATTTTGTCTAAAAATAGAAAATCTCTATAATTGAATGGATAACTTATGACTAAAATTGGGGAAAAAATGTGGTAAAAGGAGAAATTGCTCGTTTCGAGCAATTTCTTCTTTTGTCACTATGTTTTCAAAAAGCCGTCTGCTGCAGAGGCGTCAGAAAGCGTCTATATGAGGAAAAGGGATAACTTTCATCGAAACCATAAATAACGAAACCATTGGAAAACAGTCATGCGTTTCGTCAAGCGATGACAACTTTTAAAACAGTCTAAATATTTATTTAATCTTTATTACTACATCTAGATGCAAAACTGTTTAAAACCACTATATATTTAACGGATTCAAAGCAGAGTTGATAGATTATATACTGACAAGGAACGTACATTACAACTTTGACCATGTTCATGCATGCGACGCATCTTTAAGGGGGATATTTTTGTTAAAATATCCGAAACGATTTGTACATTTCGGCGGGAAAAAAATCCAGCCCTATTGATAGCTTAAGTTGTGGTTAGGGAAAAATACCGGCGCTGGGCTAGTGTTTTTTCGTGCGGCCCCTGAAAACCACAAAGCGCCAGGGACCGAGTTTTACAAGTCGCAAAGTACAACGCAACCCATATAAACTTACCTCGCCATAAGTAAAATGGTCGTCCGTATTTCGAATCATGAACCAAATCCTCTTTCACGACGGATATTCTGCGTCGCTCAATCAAACTGTGTCCGGTATACATACAGTTTTCTCTACCAATACTCTCGCCAAATAGTTAATTCTGCACGGCGAGGGTAAATAAAATACAAACAAACAAACAAACAAACGGCATCAATACTTCTTCGTGTATTAGCACAGTATGTCTCGGCTTTTAAACCTTTTCCTTCTTTTAACAAATCCTCATTAGACGACTCTTAAAACGTTAAGACATTTCGAGGGCTTGGCGTGAAACGGTTGTAACTAAAAACCTATTTTGTAAACCCTGGTTTAGGGGCAATTCTGACCCTTTTGTAAACAATGCAAATTTAGGTGCCATTGCTCAGAACGAGCAATGGCACCTAAATTTCCATTGTTTACCAAGTAAAAATATTTAACGCTTATAAAGACTTTATGGCGAGGTGATTAACCTTGGTAAAAAAATACCAATTTAAGTTACAACCGTTTCACGCCAAGCCCTCGATTTAGCATGACAATCTCTACAAATGATAATATCAGCCGTCCCGCGAGAAAACCAACATTGTCGACATTGCGTAAAGTATCGACCTGAATCAACCTAAGCATGCCGCGTAGGCTAACCCGGACAGACACTTTTCGCCTCCTGTGGATTTTCTGTTTCAGGAATCATTACTTTATATACCTGTATGCCCCTGAGACGGAATGTGTCGGCCCGGATTAGCCTGTGCGGACTGCGCAGCCTGATCTTAATAGATACATTACGCAGAAGCCATACTGTTGGTTTTCTCGTGGGACGGCTCATATATTTTGTGGCAAAGGGTTTAAGCAAAACGAAACACGAGGAGGGAGGGAGACTAGGATATGACATCAGCCAGAATAACCTTTGGTCCTTGATGAGAGGCAAGCTGACATGTAGTCTAGTACCCGGCGTACTTTAGTAAACAAGTACATCTTGCAACCGGCGAATAGATTTTGTCACATGCACTTATATATATATCGCTATCGCATATTTAGTAAATTAGTAAATGTACAGTTGATTTTCGTTACTCTACAGTGCACCATCACAACTAGATGCTTTGAATAAATACATACATAATGAACTAAATTACATTTAGTATCTGATTGGTCCATACAAGGTTGTCAGTATAACCTTTTGATTGCTACACCATTTCCAAAGTGCGCCGCCATTATTGGCGTATACATAACGTGATGGCGGGTATCTCCAGGCTAGATGCGTGTCCTTTGAATTGAGAACGTGTTCAGTGTTCCATGGACGACAATGTATTGATTAATTTGGGTTTTTCAAAATTACAAAATGTACTTTAGTTATACCACAGTGCCCTTTGCAAACCTGGTTTTCCTAAACCAACATTCCACAAAACCTTGTTCCCGAACCAACTGGCTTCCTTGGAAGGTACGCTATGACCCGTAAATGGAGACATCGTCTGGTATCGATGCATTTTATTTCGGTGTTTGTGTCTTTTCAGTTAACTTGCTTTCAGGTTTTGTCCTTTACCTGAATTATACATGCATATTACTTCATAGCGTAATATACTCGACGCTAATGAGTCCTCGTGGTTTATTTATATCATAACACTTTATAATTAAATTTACGAGTAAAAAAACTTGTACTCAAGTACTTTGATATGTACATTGTTAGGAGGCTTTTGCACTTAATGACAATTAGCACCATTGGTCATAACAGATCTCCAGAAGCCTGAACGCTTGCATGACAATAAAGGGAACAGCGAATACCCTGAGCAGACTGCTCTAAGGAGCAACAGGCGCATCTGAATCTTTGCTGGACGCCAATGTATTGTAGCTTATATCACGGCGTATCCTGGGTAAGTTACTAGTACTACTGATACATTTATCCTGACACCAGCCAGTCAGTCGTAATGCTAAATAACCCCGCAATCTTGAGCAACCTTGAGCACCAAGGGGAGCAGCCATTACCACCATCTTTAACGTCGTTGGTATGACCATTGCTGACCTGGATCTTCGCTGTTCGTAAATCACGGGACGTAGATTTTTCCCATGTCGTGGTTCAAGTTATTATGATGCAATATTCGACATGTTGCCAAACACAGCGGACACTTTACAGTGGAAACAACTTGAAGCATTTCCCGTTGACGGAAGAACGTTTCCGAGCCACTTGAGTTTCAAGTAAACAGACAAGAAAACAGACAAGGACACCGAGTCAACACGAGACAGTAGGTGACGGTATTTACCCCCTATCATGATTAACCCTTTCCCACCTGCAGACGCATTTTGACGCAATAACAGCAGACGTTTTTTGAAAACATTGTGGCCAAAGGTGAAATTGCTCATAATGAGCAATTTCTCCTTTTGCCACAAATGTTTTTAATTCTATTTAACAATTAAGCTATCTTTTATGGAGATTTTTTATGTTTTTGTCACTATGTTTTCAAATTCGTCTGTTACAGATTTGTTGTATGTTGGAAAGGGTTAACACAAAACTTGACATGACTTTTCATAGGTCGTCTGCTTGCCAATCATCAGACGAACACTTTTAACAATCTAGAAAACTGAAAAAGTTATATTGATAAAGAGGTGAAAGTGGCAATAAATTGTGAACTTGCTTGTTTTGAGCAATTTCACCTTTTAGTGCAATGTTTTAAAAATTCATGTTAAATGACAGATGTTAAAATTCATCTGTGTGAAGTAATGGGTTATGGTATGCAGTAATATTATGTTTATTTAACCCTTCCCACCAAACAAAGAACCAAATCTGCAGCAGACGAATATAAAAAAAAACATATTGGCAAAACTCTCTATAAATGGGAGAATCTTTTCTTAATAGAATTGAAATTATCGTGACAAAAGTAGAAATGGCTCATACATGGGTTAAAATGTGTCTACAGGTGGGAAAGGGTTAAAATAGCAACCAAAGTACGCTTGACATAAGTATAAAGTTTCTCTTTTTCAGAAAGTTGTCCCTATATAGGTACCATTCCTCCATCAACAATCATGGTTATGGTTGGACATGGTTATCATGGTTGGACATGGATCAGAGGACTTGATAATAGGGAGTGAACAGGTCTTTTCCCCACAATATTTCTATTATTACTCAACCAAATCCTATGTTGTGGGTACTCAAAAGAATCGTCCCACTGAAACGAATCTTTTGAGTACCCACAACATAGAGTTTTGAATGACAAACAAGGATTGTAGAACATGCAAAATGCCCGTTATCTAGAGCTCTGATGGATATTGACTGATGTAATGTATCGAAGGTAGTCGTTCGTGTGACGTTGTCCAATTAAATTGATTGATTGATTGATTGATTGATTGGTTGATTGATTGATTGATTGTTTGGTGTGTTACGCCGCTTTTAACAATATTCCAGTCATATCACGGCGTTCTTGGGTAAGTTACTAACGGTCCATTTATCCGGACACCAGCCAGTCAGTCGTTGTGCTTACTTACCCCGCAGTCCTGAGCGCCTAGGATGGCAGCCATTACTACCAATAATAAAGTCTTTGGTATAACCTGGCCGGGGATCGAACCCGCGACTAGCCGCTCTCGAGGCGGACACTCTACCACTACAACACCGATTTAAATTAATTAATAAACACAAAAAAGAACTTTATTGATTGGAGAAGGAGTTTATCTAGTTTATCGAGTATGCAAAGTCAATTAAAGGTTTACATGTTTATATGAAATGAGGTTTTTTGTTTACTGTAAACTTTCCTGTTTGGTAAAGCAATTAAAAGATAAAATCAAAACTTGTTTGTCGTCAACATGATATATTGGAAGCGGTAAGTGGATATGTTTTTCCTAATCAAAAACAAGGTTACCAAGGTCAACCAATACACTTACAAGCTGCTTTTAACGTCTTCCAAAAAAGAAAAAAAATATTTAATCATGTAAATGAAATAAAATGAAAGAATTATGTACATGATAAATAGTGTGCGAAGATAGGAACAAAATTCTTCATCATGAGCCACTCCTCCTTTGCGCGCAATATTGTCAAAATATGTCAGCTGTAGAGACTTTAAACCCTTTCCCTCATATAGACGCTTTCTGACGCTTCTGCAGCAGACGGCTTTTTGAAAACATAGTGACAAAAGAAGAAATTGCACAAAACGTGCAATTTCTTCTTTTGCCACAATGTTTTCCACTTTTTGTCATAGGTTATCCATTCAACTATGGAGATTTTCTATGTTTTGACAAAATAAGTTCAAAGTCGTCTACTGCAGAATTGTTGTATGAGGGAAAGGGTTAAACCCTATATGTATCGAGGAAAGGGACACACGTACCGTGTTGGTATATTGTGGTTTAATTCAATGCAGGCGTATTGACGTCAGTGAACGAAACTATAAAACTATGAAAACGTTCTCTGTTCTCCGAAATGTACCAGTGAGAAGACCGATTGGTCAATTTCGGGATTGAAATTACTTCTGACCAATCAGATTATTGAGCATATCGTTTGAGCTTACAGCATAGTTTTAAAGTTTTGGGAACAGGACTAAAATGTATAGACATTTAGGTGTGTGAAGTTAGATGGTAGATCGTAGATTGTAGCTCAACCATCGAAAAAAGTTGGTTGACCTGGGTCGTAGACTCAAAACAATTAGAGAGTTGGTTGATCTGGGTTGTAGATCGTAGCTCAACCATTCAAAACAAATAGAGAATATGTTAATATTGGTCGTAGATCGTAGCTCAACCACTTAATACAATTTTATTAAAACCACATTTGAATTGATACGACTAAAATCACGTAGATGTTAAACACGAGTAAACAATGCTAAACCTCTATTATTATTATTTTGATCATTCAATAGTTGGACACATTGTGACTAAATGGTACATTTGTCATTCGATTGGTTCGCTTTCCGTTTTCCTTCAGTTTATATTCAACACAGCTGTATAATATATTAACATTCCATGGTAAGTGAAGGGTGTTACGTTTGCGGTCACCCTGGCAAATTGATGTCAACGAGTGCTCACATATGCGAACTTGAGAATGATTAACACATTAAACTTGAATGTCACACGAAGTAGCATGGAGAAAAAAGATAGTTAAAGAATATGACAGTAGGTATTAATATTGAATGAGCACAAAAAAGTGTTTGTTTATTAATGTCACTCCTATTGAAAGAAACCAGTCATTTCTGACTTACGAGACACCTTTCGTCCTCATCACATTTTACTTCTCGAGTCCCCATCCCCTTCTGTAAGACAGGCACGCATTCTGTACTATTATGTAACAAGCTAGCGGCTAACATAGCGGCCATTTCGGAACGCACTCCACTTTCCCCGTTGGGATTTAAACTACTTACCTCCCTATCCCGACCTCGGTACCCAGGCTATTCATAAACATGTGTTGATTCACGCTGTTTCAGAAACGAAAACGAAAACAAAACTGATTAAAGACGATCAGCACAGCAGTGCACTAGGTGTGAGGTCCACAATAGGATAAGATTCACTTACAGAGACAATTCACATCAGAATACTAGCACACACTTGATTGCTTAGTGTTTAACGACGCTTTCAACAATTATTTTCAGTTATATAACGGCGCTTACTGGGTTAGCTACCATTACTACTGGTCCCTTTATCCTGACATCAGCCAGTCGTAATGCTAACCCCGCAACGCTAAGCGCAAAGGAGGGCATCCACAAATACAATTGTTACAGTCTTTGGTATGACCCGGCCGGAGATCGAACCTGTGACCTCCTGAACTGGAGGCTGACGCTCTACAACTACACCACCGAGGCGATAGCACACACTTTGAACCGTGTCAGACGATTATTACATATATGCATAGTGAAGGCTTAGATGAGTCTGTACATACGCACAATCTCTCCGGAGACTTCTCTGTCCGCCGAACCTGAGTAAAGGCATAGATGTACCTTCTGTTGACACACTATACGTGTAGCCCCATAGGTGAGTCTGTACATATGCACAATCTCTCCGGAGACTTCTCTGTCCGCCGAACCCGAGTAAAGGCATAGATGTACCTCTTGTCGACATACTATAAGTGTAGCTCCATAGGTGAGTCTGTACATACGCACAATCTCTCCGCAGACTTCTCTGTCCGCCGAACCTGAGTAAAGGCATAGATGTACCTTCTGTTGACACACTATACGTGTAGCCCCATAGGTGAGTCTGTACATATGCACAATCTCTCCGGAGACTTCTCTGTCCGCCGAACCCGAGTAAAGGCATAGATGTACATTCTGTCGACACACTATACGTGTAGCCCCATAGGTGAGTCTGTACATATGCACAATCTCTCCGGAGACTTCTCTGTCCGCCGAACCCGAGTAAAGGCATAGATGTACATTCTGTCGACACACTATACGTGTAGCCCCATAGGTGAGTCTGTACATATGCACAATCTCTCCGGAGACTTCTCTGTCCGCCGAACCCGAGTAAAGGCATAGATGTACCTTCTGTTGACACACTATAAGTGTAGCCCCATAGGTGAGTCTGTACATATGAGCCGTTCCGCGAGAAAACCAACATTGTGGATTCTGCGTAAATTATCCACCCAGATCAGCATAAGCGCGCAAGTTAACCCCGGACATAGTTTTTTCGCCTCCTGTGGATTTTCTGATTCAGGACTCGTTCATCTACATCTCTTCCCCCCTAAGACTGAACGGATTAGCCTGAGCGAACTACGCAGGCTGATCTGGATCGACACATTGCGCAGAGTCCAGAGTTAGTTTTCTCGTGGAACGGCCCATATTACTTAATTATTCATTTAAGGTTGTGTAACACTCCCCTTTCCCACTTAATATGATCTTCTTGTTCTGTTTTGATCATTGTCCTGAAGCCTTTACCCTTTCCCTCATACGACAATTCTGCAGCAGACGACTTTGAACATGTTTTGTTAAGAAATGGAAAATCTCTATAATTGAATTGATAACCTGTCACTAAAAGTGGAAAACATTGTGGCAAAAGGAGAAATTGCTAGCTTTGGACAATTTCTTCTTTTGTCACTATGTTTTCAAAAAGCCGTCTGCTGCAGAGGCGTCCGAAAGCGTCTATATGAGGTTTGAAAGGGTTAACATGATTGAATTATTACCTGTTGAATAGACCCAAACACAGATTGTGTGTTTCTATTGTAGCGTGATGATATCAGCGTTTGCTCTGCGAAAACTAACCCAAGGACATTTCCGACCGATAAGTCAATGCGCACCGATGCCCCAGTGTCAATGAGGGGGTTCAACACGCACATATATCTGAATGTAGTATTTATTCTTTTAGCATGTCTTCACAGGTAAACTTATAATGTATCTACACGTGCAATACTAACGCTACGGTTGGTTTTCCTGGATCACTGCTCAGTGCTCACATCTATACATCGAATGTCGGTTACTCATTAACTCTTTTAGCGCCAAAGGCAATATTGTGCTTTTTGCAAACAATACAGATTCAGGGGAGTCAGCTCGTAACGAGCTGTCTCACCTGAAATCTGCATTGTTTGGCTGTGAGTTATAAAAATATTCCAAAAATCCTATATCATGAAAATAGAGTCGTCCGAGTTTGAACATGGAAGAGTCTACTTTAAACAATTCGGCGCTGAAAGGGTGAAGAAGAGTCTCTATATCAACAATCACATAATGGCTTTGCTATGTTATGATGTCCGCCTTGTTCCCGTACCATGCTGTATATGATTCAGTGATGTTGACATAATCTGTTTGACGTCACTTTGTTTTGTTAGTGGGGTTTTGTCTCTATGATGTTAATCCTTTCCAACATACATCAAATCTGCAGCAGACAACTTTGAAAACAGTTCGGGAAATACACAGAACATCTCTATGAATAAAGTTCTTATTACTGAAAAAAGTGGCAAAACGAGAAATTACTCGTGTTGAGCAATTTCTCCTTTTGCTACAATGTTTTCAAAAGTCTTCTATAGCAAAGGTGTCATAAAGCGTCTGTATATGGGAAGGGTTAATCCATGTTTCGGCGACCAACACCAGTCATTTGCCAGACGATAGTGAGCTTTAATGAAACAGTTATTTAGTAATGATACATATACCAAAGGTTGAAATTGCTGGTATATTGAAGGCATGTAAAGAGTTAAAGTTCCGTCTTTTCAGACAGCAAAAGCTGAGCACATACTGTACAAACGCTTTAAGACCTCGTGTGTCTGCTGCATGCACGTGTAATGTGTAATGCAGATTGATTGTATGCTGTTTTACACCGCATTCAACCCTTTTACAGTTATATCACGGCGTTTCCTGGGTAAGTTACCAGTATTACTTGTCCATTTAACCTGACGCCAGTCAGCCAGTCAATCAGTCAGTCGTAATGCTAACCCTGCAACCCTGAGCGCCAAGGAAGGCAGCCATTACTACCATGTTTAAAGTCTTTGGTATGACCCGAACGGGGATCGAACCCGCTCCCGATGCGGACGCTCTACCACTACACACCCGATGCGGACGCTCTACCACTACACACACTGAGGCGGTCGCTCTACCACTACACACCCGATGCGGACGCTCTACCACTACACACCCGATGCGGACGCTCTACCACTACACACCCGATGCGGACGCTCTACCACTACACACACTGAGGCGGTCGCTCTACCACTACACACCCGATGCGGACGCTCTACCACTACACACACTGAGGCGGTCGCTCTACCACTACACACCCGATGCGGACGCTCTACCACTACACACACTGAGGCGGTCGCTCTACCACTACACACCCGATGCGGACGCTCTACCACTACACACACTGAGGCGGTCGCTCTACCACTACACACCCGATGCGGACGCTCTACCACTACACACACTGAGGCGGTCGCTCTACCACTACACACCCGATGCGGACGCTCTACCACTACACACACTGAGGCGGTCGCTCTACCACTACACACCCGATGCGGACGCTCTACCACTACACACACTGAGGCGGACGCTCTACCACTACACACCCGATGCGGACGCTCTACCACTACACACACTGAGGCGGACGCTCTACCACTACACACACTGAGGCGGTCGCTCTACCACTACACACCCGATGCGAACGCTCTACCACTACACACCCCGAGGCGGCCGTAAATTAGTTGGGGGAGTTTAGGAAATATATCTTTAGCCAACAGGTGGGTAGCTCCCTTTAGGCGCTGTAGGCACGTGCCTGTACACGTTTTTTCTAAAAATGCCCCCAAAATGCAGTTGCGGCGATACACATCTGCGTAATGTATCGACCAGATCAGCCTGCGCTGTCCGCGCAGACTGATCCCGCCGTCACATTCCGTCTAAGGGGGGATAGATAGATAGAGTAGTGATTCCTGAAACAGAAAATCCACAGGAGGCTAAAAGAGTATATCCGGGTACGCCTGTGAGGCATGCTTAGGCTGACCCGGGTCGATACTTTTCGCAGAGTCAACAATGTTGATTTTCTCACGAGACGGCCTACACATTGATTATTGCCAAGCTACGCCCCTGGCCAATACAAAAACTTTCCATAAGTGTTGTTTCGTCTGTAGAGGTACCACATAAAGGGATGTGAAAGTGTTTCCCGTAGGGCTAAAACACCAGTTTTAGTTAAACGTTACAAGACTGAGTTTCATCGATGCAACTGGACAGTTATTGCTCCGGTGAGACTGCCTGTAAACAGGTTCACCTGAAACTTCACTGTTAACCCTTTTCCACATACAGACGCATGTTGACACAATAGCAGCAGACGACTTTTTAAAACATTGTGGCCAAAGGTGAAATTGCTCATGATGAGAAAGTTCTCCTTTGGCCGCAATATTTTCAACTTTTTTATTTAACAATTAAGCTATCTTTTAAGGATTTTTTTTTTTAGATTTTTGTCAAAATGTTTTCAATGCCGTCTGCTGCAGATTTGTTGTATGTGGGAAACGGTTAAGAAGGAAACATTAACATCGACAAACAGAACAATTTATAGTGCCCCAGATCAAATGGTGCATACCAAAGTAAAAACGCAATGATTTCAACATATAAACCTTCCCTACTTGCAGACGTAGTTTTACGCAACTATTGCAAATATTTTTTTAAAACATTATGACAAAAGAAAACTTGCCCTCAATTTCACAATTTCGAATTTTGCAACACGATTTTCACCTTTTTGTAATGATAGTTTGTGTCTATGAAGAGACTTTACACAGTTTTGACAGAATGTTTTCTAAGTCGTCTGCTGTCGATGTATAGTATGTGAGAAAGGGTTAACTGTATTTATAAAGCCCACCGTTTAGTATGTATTCACTTTGGTCCCTTTGGTGCAGATGTAGTAAAACCTTCGTCAAAAAGAGAACACTCGTTACAAACGTTATAACGAACTCATCGACCCCAAACGAATTCTCTTTAACCCTTTCCCTCATACAACACTTCTGCAGCAGACGACTTTTAACATATTTTATCAAAAAGTGGAAAATCTCTATAATTGAATGAATAACCTATGACTAAAAGTGGAAAACATTGTGGCAAAAGGAGAAATTGCACGTTTTGTGCAATTTCTTCTTTTGTCACTATGTTTTCAAAAAGCCGTCTGCTGCAGACGCGTCAAGAAAGCGTCTATATGAGGGAAAGAGTTAACCATTTTCCACGTATTGACGCTTTTCTGACGCCCCTGCAGCACACAACTTTTTTTTAAAAAAGATTGTGGCAAAAGAAGAAATTGCTCATGATGTAGTCATTTAAAATTCGTCCAATTTTGCATGTTGATGGAACAGAACCAAGTGTATCAAATGATGTTACTTGTTTTTTCTTCACATGCCACATATGCAGCAGACGACTGTTGAATTCATTGCAGCAAAAGGCGAAATGTTCTCACTTTGACACAATAATGTTTTCAACTCTGTTCATATATGAGCCGTTTCACGAAAAAAACAAAAACATTATGGACTCTGCGTAATGTATCGACCATAATCAGCCTGCGTAGTCCGCGCAGGTTAATCTGGGCTGACACATCCCGTCTTATGGGTATATAGATATAGAGTAATGATTCCTGAAACAGAAAATCCACAGGAGGCGAAAAGCGTCATCCCGGATTATCCTGCGCGGCATGCTTTGGCTGATGCGGGTCGATACATTACGCGGAGCCACACTGTTGGTTTTCTCGCGAAACGGTAGATTAGTTGTATGTGGGAAAGGTGCAGTTCTAGTACTTATTTCAATATTTTGTAAAAAAAAAATCTCATTAATATTTCACTAAGATGACCTCAATACTCGATGTACTAGATGGGTATTTCGATCGCATGACCTATAATGTCGATGTACTTCTATTCTAGACTGATCGTCTGCTTGTGGTCGTGTTGAGAGAGCCTTGGGAGCGAGATACCAGGATTTCGATTCTCGAATGGGTTTTACCTACTACTTTGAAACAGTAGTGATAGTCAAATAGTAATGGCTGCCTTCTTGTGCCTTCAAAGCTGCGGGGATTGCATTACGCTTAATTCATCGGTATCTGGCCGAGCCCCGGTAGCTCAGTCGGTAGCAACGCGGGCTGCAATCCAGGGGTTGCGAGTTCGAATCCCCGCTCACCAACATTCTTTCCGAGGATTGACAAAAGCCAATGCGACATGCGTAATTCGTCTTCCACCAATGGGCTAAGTCTATGTGGAAAAGCAGCCAGTTCCTTGGGAAGATTGTTGTGTGGAGTACTGGTGTGAGAAAACCAGGAAATGCATGAGTAGATGAACTGGCGGCCGTGATATAACTGAGAAATTGTTAAAAATATCGTTAAATCCAAATCAATCAGTCGGTATCTGGATACATAATAGTGGTCGTGCAGGTAATATACCCAGGAAACGCCGTGAAAAAACGGAAATACTGTGAACAAAAACATTTCTTGACTTGCTGGACATATGTATTAAATCACATATGTATTCTTTCACATAGTACACTTTCAGATTTAACAGTTAACGGAACTTACAATACACTTTTGCAGAACATTACTTCTAACAACACTTTGGGAAAAGGAAAATCGCAAAAAAGGTTAAATTTCACCTTCAGTCAAAGTGATATTCATCCCGGTATTAAAATTAGAATTTAAGATGTTGTATTGTTCGTTACATGTTTTCAAAGCAGACAGCTTTAATTACTTTCACACATGCAACAAATCTGTGCACACACACTTTGAAAACATCTATGCATAAATGTCGAACAACTCTATAAATAAAAGTTTAATTATTAGATAGAGTCGAAATCATAAGAATGCCACACGGTTTTTACAAAAGTCGTCTGTTGTAAATGCGTCAAAAAGCGCCTTTATGTGGAAAAGAGTTACCTAGATCATACCAGGGGAACGCGCAACCCCTCATTCGGCTGAATTTCGGAAACCTGTGGCCCCATCCTTCATTCTTCAGGATCTGGTATACATATTCATGGAATAAACGTTGTTATTATAGACTAATTCTCTCCCACATAGGACAAATCAGTAGCAGGCGAGTTTGAACAAATATTTGCAAATCTAACCCTTTCTCACCTGCAGAAGTATTTTAATAGCAGTAGACGACTTTTGAAAACATTGTGGCCAAAGGTGAAATTGTATGTGGGAAAGGGTTTAAAGGAAACTCTTTGAGGGCGTGGGGGGGAGGGGGGGGGGGGGGGGGGGGGGGGGGTGAATGTTATCATTGTAAAGTGTAAAAAGTGTTGAAACCATTGTGGCAAAAGGAGAAATTGCTCATCATTTTGCTGAATTTCGGAAACCTATGGCCCCATCCTTCATTCTTCAGGATCTGGTATACATATTCATGGAATAAACGTTGTTATTATAGACTAATTCTCTCCCACATAGGACAAATCAGTAGCAGGCGAGTTTGAACAAATATTTGCAAATCTAACCCTTTCTCACCTGCAGAAGTATTTTAATAGCAGTAGACGACTTTGAAAACATTGTGGCCAAAGGTGAAATTGTATGTGGGAAAGGGCTAAAGGAAACTCTTTGAGGGCGTGGGGGGTGAATGTTATCATTGTAAAGTGTAAAAAGTGTTGAAACCATTGTGGCAAAAGGAGAAATTGCTCATCATTTTGCTGAATTTCGGAAACCTATGGCCCCATCCTTCATTCTTCAGGATCTGGTATACATATTCATGGAATAAACGTTGTTATTAGAGACTAATCCTCTCCCACATAGGACAAATCAGTAGCAGGCGAGTTTGAACAAATATTTGCAAATCTAACCCTTTCCCACATGCAGAAGTATTTTGACGCAATAGCAGCAGACGACTTTTGAAACATTGTGGCCAAAGGTGAAATTGTTTGTGGGAAAGGGTTAAATGAAACTCTTTTGTGTGTGTGGGGGGGGGGGGGGGGGGGGGGGTGGGGGGGGTGCGCAATCATTGAAAAGAGTTAAAACCATTGTGGTAAATGGAGAAATTGGTCATCATGAGCAATTTTGCCTTTTGCCACCACAATGTTTTCAAAATTCGTACAATGCAGATGCGTCAGCATCTGGGGAAGAAGGTGAAGGTAACGAACACTGTGGACTACCCGAATGATTTCTTTCCATCTGTATAGTGTTATTTTGCAAGATAAAGAGTTGCTGGGGTGTGCATGAGACGACACTATGAATGCGCAAGCTAGAACACGGATGTCCTGTTATTTCAGATACAATGACAAGGGTTTATCTGCTTACTATATTATCTTGAAACATAGATACAAAATAAATACAAAATAAATAAATATACCTGGAATGCGTTACAAATTGTCAAGATAAGCAAAAAAAGATATCAATGAGTTTTTTTTAAAGTTTGAATATGCATTATTCAGCAATTCGATTTCAATGTCATTGCTTATCGTGCGTGTTTATTTGTTTTAAATGACAGTCACGTAAATCTGGAAAACTGTCGCCTCTAGCGGAAGGTCAGTGAGTGCGTTAACGTGAGTCAACAGAATATGTCGATTTTTTAAAATACAAAACGGCGTACATGTGTACTGTACGACATGCTAGATACGTCCCTGTGGAACCCAACATTTGGCTTGAACTCCGTCATACGAAAGTGGATCCTAAGGGTTCTGTATATTAATGGCATGCGTGTATAGCTTCCACATGTATGTTACGATACTAGATTGTCAAAATAAAAGAACATACACATGCATTTGAACCGAACATTAATTAGTTTGACGTAAGGCTACACGTATAGGTACATATGAGCCTTTTCGCGAGAAAACAAACATTATGGCCTCTGCGTAATGTATCGACCTGCATTAGCCTCAGCAGGCTAGTCCGGCCGACACATTCCGTCTCAGGGGGACAGAGGTATAGAGTAAAGATTCCTGAAACAGAAAATCCGCAGTAGGCGAAAAGTTTCTGTTCGGATTAGACTGCGCGGCATGCTTAGGCTGATCAAGGTCGATACTTTACGCAATGTCCATACTGTTGGTTTTCTCATGGAACATCTTTGGAACACATGCGGACAACTCTCTATAAATGAAAATATGATATGCGTGTTCGTCCGAGCGCGAGGGTAAACAACGCCAAACAACAACAAAAGTGTTCGTCACAATGTGTCTTCACGTCGAACTGGGAAATGAAGACACATTTATATCTGGCGTGGCCCTATTTTTGATACGGATTTGATAACCAGTTATAAAAGCATGTTTTACTATTCAAATTTGATTTACGTTAAATCGTGTTTTGAACACCGTTGAATAGTAAAAGTTAAAAAAAACCTAATCCATAGAGCAATTATATACTACCGCGAAATTGATCGGTTAGCCCTTTCCCTCATACCCGTTCGACCTCACCTTCCTCTCCCCCACCACTAAACGTTTGAATACTTTGCAGCAGACAACACTTTCAAAAGGCATCGATGTGGTTCTTTTGGTCCGTGATTGTCAATATTTGTCTTGAAGGATATACGACGTCAAATTACATTATTTATTACCGCGAAGACATGTTTTAATCTTGTTAAGGCATGGTCTATCTGTACAAAATGCATGTTAAACAAAAGGAATTGAAGCATTTCGACTATATGTAACCTCATAATAAAATATTTGGGTTTGTTTAATCGCGAAGGAAGTCAGCTATAGACGTTGTTCTTTTATCCATATTCCCGATTTGAGTAATCTGCTTTGACAAAATATGAGGAAAACCCCGGAGCATCTGGAAATGTAGGGTAAGATGTTGACCCAACTTGTAAAACATTGTGGAAATATAAGAACTTGTTCGTCTTGAACATTTTCTCCGGTTTCAACTTGTTTTTAAACAGTCCGCTGCTACATGGTTGTCAAAAGGGGGCTCAACACCTGGCAGTAACGTAACAAAGACGGGTCTGTTCCGTTCGTTATAACTTATGGAACCACAGTCTGTTAATTAGGCACGGATGCTAATTACCCCGTAGATATATACTTACTGATTAACAGGACTTTATCTTCGGTAAACAATCTTATCTCT
>JASEVX010000005.1:32623868-32673868 GCA_031761405.1 Serripes groenlandicus
TGTGGGAAAGGGTTAAAATAAACTATATGAAAGGGGGGGGGGGGGGGGATGTTATCATTGAAAGTGTGAAAAGTGTTGAAACCATTGTGGCAAAAGGAGAAATTGTTCATCATTTGTCTGAATTTCGGTAACTTGTGGCCCCCATCTTTCATTCTTCAGGATCTGGTATACATATTCATGGAATAAACGTTGTTATTAGAGACTAATCCTCTCCCACATAGAACAAATCAGTAGCAGGCGAGTTTGAACAAATATTTGTAAATCTAAACCTTTCCCACCTGCAGAAGTATGTTGACGCAATAGCAGCAGACGACTTTTGAAAACATTGTGGCCAAAGGTGAAATTGCTCATTTCACCTTTGGCCACAATGTATTTAACTTTATTTTTTTTATGGAGATTTTTCAGGTGTTTGTCACTATGTTTTCAAAGTCGTCTGCTGCAGATTTGTTGTATGTTAGAAAGGGTCAAAGGAAACTCCTTGTGGGAAAATTTAATCATTGAAAAGAGTTGAAAACATTGTGGCAAAAGGAGAAATTGCTCATTATGAGCAATTTCTCCTTTTGACACAATGTCTTCAAAATTTGTCTGCTGCAGATGCGTCAACATGCGTCAACAGAAGAAGTTTACTACATGAAGGTAGCGAACATTGTGGACTACCCGAATGATTTCTTTCCATCTGTATACTGTTATTTTGCAAGATAAAGAGTCACCGGTGTGCATGAGACAATATGAATGCGCAAACTAGAACACGGATGTCCTGTTATTTCAGATACAATGACAAGGGTTTATCTGCTTACTATATTATCTTGAAAAATAAATACAAAATAAATACAAAATAAATAAAGTATACCTGAAAGGCGTTACAAATTGTCAAGATAAGCAAATATTCAAAAAAAGATATCAATGTTTTTTTTTTAAAATTGGAATATGCATTATTCAGCAATTCGATTTCAATGTCATTGCATATCGTGCGTGTTTATTTGTTTTAAATGACAGTCACGTAAATCTGGAAAACTGTCGCCTCTAGCGGAAGGTCAGTGAGTGCGTTAACGTGAGTCAACAGAATATGTCGATTTTTTTTAAAATACAAAACGGCGTACATGTGTACTGTACGACATGCTAGATACGTCCCTGTGGAACCCAACATTTGGCTTGAACTCCGGCATACGAAAGTGGATCCTAAGGGTTCTGTATATTAATGGCATGCGTGTATAGCTTCCACATGTATGTTACGATACTCGATTGTCAAAATAAAAGAACATACACATGCATTTGAACCGAACATTAATTAGTTTGACGTAAGGCTACACGTATAGATAATACATATGAGCCTTTTCGCGAGAAAACAAACATTATGGCCTCTGCGTAATGTATCGACATGGATTAGCCTCAGCAGGCTAATCCGGCCGACACATTCCGTCTCAGGGGGACAGAGGTATAGAGTAAAGATTCCTGAAACAGAAAATCCACAGTAGGCGAAAAGTTTCTGTTCGGATTAGACTGCGCGGCATGCTTAGGCTGATCAAGGTCGATACTTTACGCAATGTCCATACTGTTGGTTTTCTCATGGAACATCTTTGGAACACATGCGGACAACTCTCTATAAATGAAAATATGATATGCGTGTTCGTCACAATGTGTCTTCACGTCGAACTGGGAAATGAAGACACATGTATATCTGGCGTGGCCCTATTTTTGATACGGATTTGATAACCAGTTATAAAAGCATGTTTACTATTCAAATTTGATTTACGTTAAATCGTGTTTGAACACCGTTGAATAGTAAAAGTTAAAAAAAACCTAATCCATAGAGCAATTATATACTACCGCGAAATTGATCGGTTAGCCCTTTCCCCTCATACCCGTTCGACCTCCCCTCCCTCTCCCCCTCCACTAAACGTTTGAATACTTTGCAGCAGACAACACTTTAACCCTTTCCCTCATACGACAATTCTGCAGCAGACGACTTTGAACATATTTTGTCAAAACATAGAAAATCTCCATAATTGAATGGATAACCTATGACAAAAAGTGGAAAACATTGTGGCAAAAGGAGAAATTGCACGTTTTGTGCAATTTCTTCTTTTGTCACTATGTTTTCAAAAAGCTGAGGCGGCAGAAAGCGTCTATATGATGGAAAGGGTTAAAAAGGCATCGATGTGGGTTCTTTTGGTCCGTGATTGTCAATATTTGTCTTGAAGGATATACGACGTCAAATGACATTATTTATTACCGCGAAGACATGTTTTCAATCTTGTTAAGGCATGGTCTATCTGTACAAAATGCATGTTAAACAAAAGGAATTGAAGCATTTCGACTATATTGTAACCTCATAATAAAATATTTGGGTTTGTTTAATCGCGAAGGAAGTCAGCTATAGACGTTGTTCTTTTATCCATATTCCCTATTCGTATTTTGAGTAATCTGCTTTGACAAAATATGAGGAAAACCCCGGAGCATCTGGAAATGTAGGGTAAGATGTTGACCCAACTTGTAAAACATTGTGGAAATATAAGAACTTGTTCGTCTTGAACATTTTCTCCGGTTTTCAACTTGTTTTTAAACAGTCCGCTGCTACATGGTTGTCAAAAGGGGGCTCAACACCTGGCAGTAACGTAACAAAGACGGGTCTGTTCCGTTCGTTATAACTTATGGAACCACAGTCTGTTAATTAGGCACGGATGCTAATTACCCCGTAGATATATACTTACTGATTAACAGGACTTTATCTTCGGTAAACAATCTTATCTCTCGAAGGCTAACTGTCTGGAGCGTCTTCTGGTCAGTTACGTGTTCCATTTAGGATGTTATTTACCCTTTTCCACATACAACGAAAATGCAGCAGACGACTTTGAAAATATAAAAGGCAAAAATATTGAGTATCTGTATAATTAAATGTATAATCATTCTATAGGGTGAAAACATTGTGGCAAAAAGATAAATTGCTCATTATGAGCAATTTATCTATTTGTCACTATGTTTTCAAAAGTCGTCTGCTGCAAATGCGTTAAATTGCGTCTATAAGTGGGAAAGGGTTTACACTAACGAGCACCAAGTAAACCACAGACAAAGACGGGGAATACAGGAAATGCATTTACCTTACACAATTCCACTAGCAGACGTACTTTTGACGCATCTGTATAGACGACGATTGGAAACATTGTGGCAAAAGAAGAAATTGCTCACAATGAGCAATATCTTCTTTTCGCAACAGTGTTTTCATATCTATTTCATACTTGAACTTGCATGTTTAGCTTCTGGAGCCATGTTAATTCCTTTCTAAGACTGTATGGGACTTTAAAACCTTCGCCACTTATAAATTATCGGAAGCACACTTTTGATGAGAAAAAAGAATAAATATCTTAACTCTTTCAGCGCCAAAGGCAATATTGGGGATTTTGCAAACAATACTGATTCAGGCGAGTCAGCTCGTAACGAGCTGTCTCACCTGAAATCAGCATTGTTTGCCTTTTGGTTATCAGAATAGTCCCAACTTTTATTACATAATAAATTGAGACGCCCGATCTTGAACATGGAACAGTCTACTTTAAACAATTCGGCGCTGAAAAGAGTTAAAACCTTCGCCACTTATAAATCATCGCAAGCAAACGACATTTAAAACACTTTTGATGGTAAAAAAGAATACATCTCTTAAGACTTTGTGGGAAGGCAGACATAGATCATTATGAGCAATGTCTTCTTTTCCAAGACTGTTTACCAACGTTGTCTGATCTGCTGCAAACACGATGGCGGAACGCGTGACGAGTCCGAGAATGGAAAATGATGCAGATGACGCAGAGTATAAACCACAAACATAAACATAGCTTCACTCCACAGGAAGGTAGACGCTTGGAAGAAAAAAAAAAGAAAAAAAATACAAAGAGACGCAGACGATACAAGGTGCACGTGCGGAGACGTAGATGCTGCCTGCTTTAATTTGGAACGATGTGAAGATAACACCTCGCTAAGCGGTACCTGGAAGCCACACTGGGCTGATAAGCAAATGGGATACGACACTGGGGATGCTCCCTCTTATCAATTATAGCATTTTCCCTTCATATCAACCATTTCCCTCATATAGACGCTTTCTGACGCCTCTGCAGCATACAGCGTTTTAGTAACATTGCGATAAATGAATAAATTGATTAAAACAAGCAATTTATCCTTTTGTCACCATGTTTTCAACATTATTCAATGCTTGTACACTCATTTAAGAGGAGTTTCCAAAATAATATCGGGTATGTTTTCAAAGTCGTCTGCTGCAGAGTTTTAAAGGGTTAAACGAGCTATGCAAAACTCCTCGCCATGAAAGAAACATGAAATAAGTAACACAGGACGAAGGATTGTAATTTGCATGCTGACAATACATGGTCAGGTAAGCGCAGTATACGACTTTTGAATTGCTTATAATGAGCAACTTCTCCTTTTGTCACAATGTTTTCGATTCTATTATACTCTAATTCGAAGATTATTTCGATGTTTTTGCCCTAATGTATTGAAAGTCGTCGGTTACAAATAGTTTGTGTGTGGGAGACGGTTAATTAATACCACTCCTCATCCGCCTGCATGTATAACACTTACACAAAAAGTATTTAGATATACGTACATTCCCGCATACGACAATTCTGCAGCAGACGAATTTGAACATGATTTGTCAAAAAATAGTAACTAGAAGTGGAAAACATTGTGGCAAAAGGAGAAATTGCTCGTTTTGAGCAATTTTTCTTTTGTGACTATGTTTTCAAAAGGGCGTCTGCTGCCGAGGCGACAGAAAACGTCTTTATGAGGGAAAGGGTTCATCAATATCTCCTCATCCGTCTGCATGTATAACACTTCCTAGACAGAAAGTGTTTTAACCCTTTCCCTTATACGACAATTCTGCAGCAGACGACTTTGAACATAGTTTGTCAACAAATAGAAAATCTCTATAATTGAATGGATAACCTATGACAAAAAGTGGAAAACATTGTGACAAAAGGAGAAATTGCTCGTTTTGAGCAATTTCTTCTTTTGTCACTATGTTTTCAAAAGGCCGTCTGCTGCAGAGGCATCATAAAGCGTCTATATGAGGGAAAGGGTTCATCAATATCTCACGAAGTCTACAAAAACCAAGACATCTATCTGTCTGAACCAGAAATGTATTATACTGTATAATGTTAATGGAAATAAAGATTGCCGTAATTCAATGCTGATAGAGGAATAATAATGCTAACCTTCGGGTCCTGTCCCAGTCTAGCATAACACAATACGGTTTAGAGGAGCTGAACTCCAGATTATAGATAGTATAGTCAACGTTTTACTGTCCAAAATTTGTCTTGAAATATTAGAATCATAATTCTGGGATAAAATTATTTTACTTTCCAGTACAATAAACATATACATGTACATATACATTTTTTTACTGGGTAGATATATCCATTCTATTTAGGTCTCTGGATATACCTAGTAAGATAAATTTGTAAATTGTTATGACTTTCGATTGACTGTTTTTAAACGTTTACTGCTGAACTATTCATTACTTACCTTTTTTTTGTTTATCTCTTTTGCAATATTTGCAGAAGTTTCAACATTTCAAAATGTTGATCTTTATCTGGAGTTCAGCACCTTTAATGTATTCAAAGCAGTCGGTTGCAGAAATAATGTACGATGGTTGTATGATGGTTGTATGATGGTTGTATGATGGTTGTATGATGGTTGTACGATGGTTGTACGATGGTTGTACGATGGTTGTATGATGGTTGTATGATGGTTGTACGATGGTTGTATGATGGTTGTACGATGGTTGTATGATTGTTGTACGATGGTTGTACGATGGTTGTACGATGGTTGTATGATGGTTGTACGATGGTTGTACGATGGTTGTATGATGGTTGTACGATGGTTGTACGATGGTTGTATGGTGGTTGTACGATGATTGTATGATGGTTGTATGATGGTTGTACGATGGTTATACGATGGTTGTATGATGGTTGTACGATGGTTGTACGATGGTTGTACGATGGTTGTACGATGGTTGTACGATGGTTGTACGATGGTTGCACGATGGTTGTACGATGGTTGTACGATGGTTGTACGATGGTTGTACGATGGTTGTATGATGGTTATACGATGGTTGTATGATGGTTGTACGATGGTTGTATGATGGTTGTACGATGGTTGTATGATGGTTGTACGATAGTTGTATGATGGTTGTACGATGGTTGTACGATGGTTGTACGATAGTTGTACGATGGTTATACGATAGTACGGGTTAATACCAATCCTCATCCGCCTGCATGTATAACACTTACACAGACAGTATTTAGACATACGTACATGTATTAACCCTTTCCCTCATACAACATTTCTGCCGTAGACGAATTTGAACATGTTTTGCTTAAAAATAGAAAATCTATAGAAATTGAATAGACTAAAAGTGGAAAACATTGTGTCAAAAGGAGAAATTGCTCGTTTTGAGCAATTTCTTCTTTTGTCACTATGTTTTCATAAAGTCGTCTGTTACAGAGGCGTCAGGAAAGCGTCTATATGAGGGAAAGGGTTAATATCTAACGAAGTCTACAAAAACCCATTACATCTGTCTGATTCAGAAATGAATTATAATGTTAATGGAAAGCAAGATTGGCGTAATTCAATGCTAACAGAGTACTAATAATGTTAACCTACCGGTCCAATTCCAGTTTAATATTACATCATAAGTTTTAACCCTTTTCCCTCATATATATATGCTTTCTGATGCCTCTGCAGCTTTTTAAAAAAAACATGACGATAAAAGCAGAAATTGCTCAAAACGGGCCATTTATCCTTTTGTCACAATGTTTTCAAATATTGTACTTTCATTTAATGGGAGTTTCCAAATGTTTTCGAGTATGCCGTCTATGGTATAAGGGATAGGGTTAATGATATGCTGCACATAAAGCCCGAAGTATCACTTCATAACAGTCATCTTCCATATACCCCCTTAGGTTTTTCTAATCTAATAAACCCTTCATGTAATGCCAACACGAAATAACCCTTTCCCACATACAGCAAATCTTCAGGTGACGACATTGAAAACATCTAGACGTAAACATAGAACATATCCATAAATGAAGGTATAATTACTGAAAAAAGGTTGAAAACATTGTGGCAAAAGGAGAAATTGCTCGTTTTGAGCAATGTCTTCTTTTGTCACCTTGTTTCAGAAAGCGTCTATATATTGGAAATGACACCAACTGTTACAGTGCGTTCGAGAGTGTCGTCCCGCGAGAAAACCAGCATTATGGTCTCTGCGTAATGTATCGAACAAGATAAGTCCGCGCAGGCTAATCCGGCTAAACCGGAACACATTCCGTCTCAGGGGGATAGAGGTATAGAGTAATGATTCCTGAAACAGAAAATCCACAGGAGGCGAAAAGTGTCTGTCCGGGTTAGCCTGCGCGGCATGTTTAGGCTGATCCGGATCGATCGATGCTTTCCGCAGAGTCCATTATTTTGGTTTTCCCGCTGGGACGGCTGAATTAATTTTCCACAATGATTTCAAAAGTCAGCTGCTGCAGATGCTTCAAAAGGCGTCTATACGTGGGTTCAAGGGTTGTTTAGTCCTTCTTATCTATGTCCCGGCCAGCAGGTTTAATAGGGCCGCTTTTCGCCTGGCACAGCTCTGTCATTAGATATAGCAGACTCCTTTATCTACACTGTCTAACTGGCAGCCATCAGCGATTTCCGAGATATCTTCTTCTTTCTTTGATTTATTGATAGAGTCTAGAGGGCGTCACGTCATTGTAAAACAGCTCCTCCATACTTTTTCTTCGTTTGTTAGTCTAAACTTACTTGATTTATATACGCAACAGGCTCTTCAGCTTTTGCTATTCACGCCCGACGTCTGCTTTCTGTCCATCTAGGGATTCGAACCGCTAGACCTTTGGTACCAGAGGCTGGAGCTCTACTACCATTGCACCACTGTTTTCTTTGTAACCCGTAACATGATAATACTGGTTTAGTTATTGCCAAAATGAATGCAAAATCAACGAAGAATGGGAACGGAAAGTCAAGACAAAAATATTTTGGAACTGAATAGAACAGAAAGAATGAATAGAATGAGATAGAGACTGAAACCTGATCCTTTCAGGATAGTGTTTGCATGTGACTTCATCCCCGCCTTTATCTTACAATTGTGCCGGTCGCGTCGCCTGGTAGCACATGCGTTCAGACCTGTTATAATTGCCAAGCCCGTCCGACATTCGATGGTTTGCTCGCCAAATGGCTGTAAAGCCGAGCGCGAAGTTTTAACCCCTTCCCACATACAAACCTCTACAGCAGACGACTTTTGAAAACATTGTGTTAAAATTGAGATTGCTATTTAATGATCACAATTTCATTTATAGGTCTAAGATATTTTAGACTATATTTTTTCAAAGTCGCCCTCTACTGATTTGTAGTATGGGGGAAAGGGTTAACCTTTTCCCCCATACGACAATTCTGCAGCAGACGACTTTGAACATATTTTGTCAAAAAAAAAGAAAATCTCTATAATTGAATGGATAACCTAAAACTAAAACTGGAAAACATTGTGTCAAAAGGAGAAATTGCTCGTTTTGAGCAATTTCTTCTTTTGTCACCATGTTTGCAAAAAGCCGTCAGAAAGCGTCTATTTGAGGGAAAGGGTTAAACAACCTAAAGAACCAACTATTCGGGTTTTTATATATATCACATACGACAAATCTGCAGCAGACGACTTTGAACACATATTTACCCAAATCCTAGAAACTTTTTATCGATCTTAACATAATTATTGAATTAAATTGAAACCATTTTGTCAAACTGAGGAGAAATTTACTCACGAGCATTTTCGCCTTTGGTCACAAGGTTACTTGCTGCTCAAGCGTCGAATTGTGTCAGTATGCGGGAAAGGGTTTAAACGTGTCCCATATACAGACGCTCGCTGACGCCTCTGCAATAGACAGATCTTTAAAACAATGTGACAAAAGGAGAAATTGCTGAAAACGAGCAGTTTCCCCTTTTGCCACAACATTTACATTTTCTTTTTAATAATTAAACTCAGCTTTATTGAAATATTTAACTTTTTTGCTGGGATGTTATGAAAGTTTCCTGCTGCAGATCTCGTGTATGTGGGAAAGTGTTAAATGCATGTCAATGTTGATCCAATGGTCGGTTTCTATCTCAAGAGGCATCGATTATCATTGTATGACTGAATTACGAGCAGGAAAGATCCCGACGAGGCTGCACGAAGGCTAATATTGGTCTGGATATTTCTCTGGTCGCAACCCGCATTCACCCCACCATACACACAGGCAGGTTTTTCATCTGACGTGGCCCATATTTAGCCTGCTCAAGTCGCCTTGCATGCCGTTTTCAAGCGTCTCCGTGTCTTCAAAGCTGCGTGATGGAGTAGGTCGGTGTGTTTTTTTCATATATCAGAATCGTTTTGCACATGACGGCTACCAGACGTCTCAAAGACCTATACCGAATTTAACGTTCTGGCTGCGAATATGCATCAACATGTAAAATGCATCTACACGTGGGAAAGGGGGTTGAACGTGTTGGAAAACAACGTGAATAAAACGAGGGCGTTTTTCGTCAATCCTTTCATATGACAATTCTGCAGCAGACGCTTTTGAACATATTTTGTCGAAAAATAGAAAATCTCTATAATTGAAGGGATAACCTATGACTAAACATTGAAAACATTGTGTCAAAAGAAGAAATTGCTCGTTTTTTAGCAATTTCTTCTTTTGTTACTATGTTTTCAAAAAACCGGTCTGCTGCAGAGGCGTCAGAAAGCGTCTTTATAAGGGGAAAACAAAGGGTAACATGGGGGAAATTGCATCATCTGTAATATTCATGTCGTAGCAAGTTACAACTTGCCCAAATAAGGAAGAGGGGGGATGTATACACCAGCTCAGAAAGATAACATTGTAGTAGTTTAAACGTGTCTCAACTCGTTATAATAAGATGGTGTGCTCTATTTATACAGATTACGCCATTTAAACACTTGATGATGATAAGTCACCCTTTAGTCGGTAATACCATCTATCACTGTCCCACAACATTTCATTATTTTCTAAATTGTTATAGGCCGAACCCCATTAGCTCAGTCGACGCGGGCTGTCAATCAAGGGATTGTGAGTTCGAATCCCGGCTCGGAAAACGTTATTTCCGATGTTTGACAAAAGTCATTGTGACGTCTTTCACCAATGGGCTGTTTAACAGTCTATGTGGAAAAGCAGCCAGTTGCTTGGAAAGTATGTTGTGTGGTATACTGGTGTGGGAAAACCAGGAAACGCATGAGTAGGTGAACTGGTCGTCGTGATATAACAGAGAAACTGTTAAAAACGGCGTTAAACCCCAATCAATCAACCAACCAAATTGGTAACAAACATTCCTTACAGTCTAGCCCTTTCACAGCAGACGAATTTGAAAAACATATAGGCAAAAGTACTGAAGCTCTCCAAAACTGAAATAACAAGTAGTGAATAAATATGAAAACATGGTGGCAAACGGAGAAATTGCTCATTATGAACAATTTCTCCCTTTGCCAAAATGTTTTCAAAAGACATTTTCTTCAGAGGTGTCATAAAGTGTCTGTATGTGGGAAAGGGTAAACTATATTATGATTCTTTTTTTATAGTGGACTGATAAAGTTTAAGTCTTAGCGGGGAAACACTGATCATATCGGTGTATACGCACGAATAATTGTATCCATAGTTATAGAACATTATTCTAAATAAGGGCGTATTTATCTTTTTTCCCGCGTTTTTACCCTTTACGCCGGTGTTGATGTTAAGTAGGATGGCTCCGCTGTATAAGTCAGAACGTCTGATGGATGTCTGTATTATCAGTAACATTGTGCAGTCCTTAATTAATTTCCTAGTTCATCTTGTTTCGGATAGATCTATTCTAAATTGAAATTAATTTCTGAAAAGGAAAATAGAGCAATTCGTTACGAGTGATAGTATAATTAGTTAACCCTTTCCCTCATACGACAATTCTGCATCAGACGACTTTGAACATACTTTGTCAAAAAATAGAAAATCTCTATAATTGATTGGATAAACTATGACTAAAAGTTGAAAACATTGTGTCAAAAGGAGAAATTGCTCGTTTTGAGCAATTTCTTCTTTTGTCACCATGTTTTCAAAAAAGCCGTCTACTGCTGAAGCGTCAGAAAGCGTTTATATGAGGCAAAGGGTTAACTATAAGACTATGATAAAACACTTTTAAGAACACGTGGACCCATAAACTGTTTCTCATTTGTTCCACAATGTGTTCTTACGTCGCCAGCTAACACCGTCAGACCACATGTAATATAACCATATACATGCACCTTTTGACAAACATATGAGCTGAGAAAACAAACTCTACGGAATCTGCGTAATGTATCGACCTAGATCAGCCTACGCATACCGCGCAGGCTATCCCGGACGGACACTTTCCGTCTCAGGGGGATAGAGGTAAAGAGTAATTATTTCTGAAAAAGAAAATCCACAGGAGGTGAAAAGTGTCTCAACGGATTAGCCTGCGTGGCATGCTTAGGCTGATCTGGATCATTACATTACTCAGAGTCCAGCATGTTGGTTTTCTCGTGGAACAGCTCATATATAAGTGTAACCCTACTTACATAGTCCACCTAACTTTGATCCTTTCCACTTGTAGACGAATTGTGACCCATGTGCAGTAGACAACTTTTGAAAACATTGTGTTAAAAGAAGAAATTGCTCATGATGATCAATTTCACCTTTTGAAACAATATTTTCAACTCTATTTAATGATTATATTTTCATCTATATAGTGTTTCAAGACTTTAGTTGATAATTTGTCAAAGCAAAGTCGTCTGCTGCAGATTTGTTGTATGTGGGAAAGGGTTAAGTTATGCCATATTTGAGTAGCAACCAATCACTTGACACAGCTAAACTTCAGATGTGAACAATACGTATGAGACAATACTTGAATATCATTATTTCAAATAAAGCTATTAATTATATACTTCAGCTGACGGTAATCGAACTAAAATTTTAATTCAAATTCACGTTACTTTAAGAACATGAAAGTCACATTACAAATATAAATTATTTTTCTCTTCAGTTAATAAAGATATACGAATATAGCTTATCCCTTTTCCCACTTTTAGACCCACCTTAAGCAGACGACTTATATAAACATTATGACAAAAAAAGAAAATTAACTAATTACACCTTTATCTATAGAGGTTTTCGAAAGTTTTTTCATGATGTTTTCTGAGTCGTCTGTTGCAGATTTGTTGTATGTAGGGGCGGGGAGATCAAACAATACTAATTCCATTTGTCATAATTATAAGGATTATAAGAAGTTAACAAGCTCTAGCTCTCTTTGAACTATATTGCTGATAAATTAATTAAAAGAAAGGGTCGATGACACTTTTTAGCTATAAAAACACGATGCTCGTGTCTTACGTTCGACTGCTTTTGTATTTCGGTTGGTTTATATCCAAGCCTGACAATATGACTTTTAAATGGTGTGGTTTTTATATTAACCCTTTTCCACATGCAGACGCATTTTGACGCAATAGCAGCAGACGACACTTTTGAAAACATTGTGGCCAAAGGGGAAATTGCTCATGATGAGCAATTTCACCTTTGGCCACAATGTTTTCAACTTTATTTAACAATTAAGCTATCTTTTACGGAGATTTTTTCAGGTTTTTGTCACTATGATTTCAAAGTCGTCTGTTGCAGATTAGTTGTATGTGGGTAAGGGTTAAGAAAATGTCCCGATGTGTTAAGTTTAGAGCAGTCTGCTTTAATTGATTAATTGTTTGATGTTATTTTACGCCGGTTTCAACAAGTCGAACTTGAACATCGAACCACCTGCCCCCGTCCCCTCCCAAGGCGAGTGCTCTACCATTACACCACCGATACAGTCGTCTGCGTTGAAAACAGACGGAGAAAACAAATAGAAAAATCTCGGGAATTAGTACTTTGAATGTAATACACTTATTATACATACACCATGGGAAAAGGGTAAACGTGTTTACTTTGGGAGCTGTTCCTCCTTTTCACACAATGTTTTTGTATTAAATATTGTCTTTTAGACTAACGTCAGATATACGCAAGTCCTTTTGTATTTAAATTAAATGTAGATATTAACGACGCTCTACGAAAACGTTCTTGAATGAAAAACAAATTCTTGGTTTAAGAACAAAAGAGCTATGTCTCGACACAATCAAACCAATATGGATAAGCCGTTTTATTCCGAAAATAATTAAGCATCTGGAAAATTGGAAGTAAAGAGAGGTTATGGAGGAAATGGTATGTATCTCTCCTGGTTTCTTTAATATGTTTTTTTACCTCCAGATTACGTAAGCGTTTTATTTACGCGAGCGAGTCTAGACATGTCCTCTGAACGATAAGTCAAGCTGAAACAAGTTGTAGTAAATAATTTTATTCTTCAAGAAAACAAAAACAACATCCATCCATATTTCACTGTGGAGTAAATAGGCAGTTTATTTGCAGTATCCTTGGTTTTAATGTTTCACGCTTCGTGGTTTATATTTCGGTGTATGACATAAGCAAGGCACGGCAAGAGAAAGAGGTATTGGATAAGACGGCGGTGGGTTGATTGGGATTAGAAACGAACCTATGAGGCGCCATAGCTATATATGTTATAGCGAGAGCTTTCCAATCAGGGTTCATGAGTCGCTACTGGTAATCCACTACTGGACTGAGAGTCTATATAGAAAGGTTCGAGTTGCTAGGGTAGAATGTTAAGTGGGATATTGGAGAGTGAGGAGAGTCACTGTTAGGAGAACTGACCGCCGTGATATGAACTGTTCCAGCAGAAAACCAACATTGTGGACTCTGCGTAAAGTATCGACCCAGATCATTCTAAGTATGCCGCATAGGCTAATCCGGACAGACACTGTTTGTCTCCTGTGGAGTTTCGGTTCCTAGAAACATTACTCTATCCCCCTGAAACGGAATGTGTTCTGAAACAGAAAATCCACAGGAGGCGAAACGTGTCTGTTCGGGCTAGCCTGCGCGGCAAGCTTAGGCTGATCCGGATCGATACTTTACGCAGAGTCCACAACATTGGATTTCTCATTATAGAACTAGTTCGTTTTGATACTGTTACCGTTGTATATGAGCACACAGCCCCAGTAAATTCGACATTGTTGCATCTTTAATGAACCTAGATAAATATCATTTGATTCCTTCACATGTTGGGGAACAGTGTATATTCAGATGAAACTGCCAGGATGCGAAGCTTGATCTAAATTCTACATCCAAATGCCTTATGGTTGTATGTAGATTAGGGTCCTTATAAAACGAGACTCCTTTTCGGCTGTAGTAATTCACACTTGTATTTTGAGACAAGTTTAGACGTGTTTATGTGAATTACATGAACAGTTCATTTACCTTAACAGGAGAAACCTAGATTAGATATGTAACAGATTAATTATATCAATTATCTCAAGCTTGAATTAGGACAGTCTCTATAAAAGGGGCTTAACCCTTTGCAACATACAGCAAATCAGCAGCAGACGACTTTGAACATGTCTAGGCAAAAAATGTTGAAAATCTCTATAAATAATCATACCGTTATTAATAAGAGTTGAAAACATTGTGGCAAAAGGAGAAATTGCTCGTTTTGAGCAATTTCTCCTTTTGTCACGATGTTTTCACAAGTCATATGCTTCAGATGCGTCAGAAAGCGTCTATTTGAGGGAAAGGGTTAAATACATTTCAACCTTTACCCAGTTAAACTAATAAATCTGCAGACGAACTTGAAAACATCAAGCTAAAACAATAAGGAATGTCTATAAATAATGTGACAACAGGCTTGAGTGCTCATTAAGAGCTATTTCCTTTTCCTCCCCATTGTTTTCAAATCTCGTCAGCTGAAGACGTGTCGAAATGCGTGTGCATGTGGATATTTATTCAAAACGTAATGACAAAAGTAATATACCAAATTTAGCAAAATGCTCGTTCATGCGCAAAATCTCTTATCTCAAAATTAGCAGCGATCTGCGAAAACCAACCGTAAGGGTATTTGCAACCAGTGTAGATCTAGATAAGTCAGCACTTCCGCCTAATCGGATCTCACTCCGTACTGTACTGCAAATTAAGAATATAACGTTACAAGTACATTTATGTAACGCAGGATCAATTTGTATCCAGAGAATTGGCAGACATGTTTTTTTCCCCAAACGTGTAATATATTGGCTTAGGTTGGTTTTTGCAGAATGATACATGTACTATTCTTAAGATCTGGTAACGAAAAGGGACGACCCTGATAAGAACGTTTGACGCAAAGACAGGCTGATCTGTTGCACACTAAGTAGATGTATCCGGTTGGTTGACTTTCCAATAGCGCGATTAAGCCTTTCCCGATACAAATTATTTCTGATGCCTCTGCATGTGACGAGTTTTGAAAGAAGTTTGGCAAAAGTAGAAATTACTCATAACGAGCGATTTCTGAATTTGCCACAATGTTTACAATTGTATTAAATAATCTTACCTTCATATATAAAGAGTTGCCTATTTCTGCCTAGCTGTTTACAAAGTCGTTTGTTACTGATTTGCTGTATGCGGGAAAGGGTTAAATGATAAAAATGATTACGAACTGGATTAAACGAAAGAATTAATTTGCCCCCGACAAGTCTGGACGTGTTCGTATATATATAAATATAAATATGCTTACGTCATTTGGAACAAACGCCACAAGAAAAACGACCTTAATCTGAAACAGAGTTGAAACCTGTTTCTAAACCGTCTACTGTAAATGTGTATTAAAATCTAGTCTCTCAAAGAAATCTGGAAATATCTACGCACATTTTCTGGTTATTTTTAGAAGATAAATTCCCATGGGAAATACCCATCCGTCATGTAACATTAAACCGTGTCGGTGTTCACATTCTCTTGACAAGTTTTAACATGAATGATGGACGTGTCCATTGATTGGGCGGGGATTCTTGATGGAGTTGCGGTCAGTGTAGACTCAGACGAGCCTGTGCATCCAGGGGCGTACCTGGGTTAACATCGAGTATGTATCCACAGGTGATGTAGGGGTTAAACTATTATTCCATTAGGAACATTTAGATATACTACATTGCATATGGTGATCTCAAATGAGCCGTCCCACGAGAAAACCAACATATTGCGGACTCTGCGTAAAGAATCGACCCGGATCAGCCTAAGCACGCCGCGAAGGTTTACCCGGTTGACACTTTTTGCCTCCTGTGGATTTTCTGTTTCAGGAATCATTACTCTATACCTCTATCCCTCTGGGACGGAATGTGTCGGCCTAGATCAGTCTGCGCGGACTGCGCAGGCTGATCTGGATCGATACATTACGCAGAGGCCAAAATGTTGGTTTTCTCGCTGGACGGGTCATTTAATGGTCTTTTTGGTCATACCGAAAACACAAACCAGCTTTATCCGCATGCAGATTTTTATCGACATTTTCGGACGAAATTAACCCTTTTCCATTCTGCGTTTTTGTTTGACCCTTTATGAATTGTTCGCTTTGGTGTTCGTGCGTATGTCGGGAGCGTGTCTGCAGTATCCACACGGTCTCACCAGATTCTTCACCGTACGTCTACATGTAATGTAAATTAAGATGCATGTATTGTAAGAAAGAAAAAACAGAACAGAACTGCAGTGCCCATTAATTTTACACCGATTTACGTTTATATATATGATACGGAAGCGTCCTAGTGCCAAATCATAATGTTCTATATAAAAAAAAAATCCTACGTAGGAGATAAAAAAGCCTAATTAGGACTTTGTTACTCCTACGTAGGACTTTAAAACTCATAATTAGGCTTTTTTATCTCCTACGTAGGAGTTATAAAGTCCTACGTAGGAGATAAAAAAGCCTAATTAGGACTTTGTAACTCCTACGTAGGACTTTATAACTCCTAATTAGGACTTTGTAACTCCTACGTAGGACTTTATAACTCCTAATTAGGCTTTTTTATCTCCTACGTAGGACTTTATAACTCCTACGTAGGACTTTGTAACTCCTACGTAGGAGATAAAAAAGCCTACGTAGGACTTTATAACTCCTACGTAGGAGATAAAAAAGCCTAATTAGGACTTTGTAACTCCTACGTAGGACTTTATAACTCCTAATTAGGCTTTTTTATCTCCTACGTAGGACTTTATAACTCCTACGTAGGACTGTGTTACTCCTACGTAGGAGATAAAAAAGCCTAATTAGGACTTTATAACTCATACGTAGGAGATAAAAAAAGCCTAATTAGGACTTTATAACTCATACGTAGGAGATAAAAAAGCCTACGTAGGACTTTGTAACTCCTACGTAGGAGATAAAAAAGCCTACGTAGGACTTTATAACTCCTACGTAGGAGATAAAAAAGCCTAATTAGGAGTTATAAAGTCCTACGTAGGAGTTACAAAGTCCTAATTAGGCTTTTTTATCTCCTACGTAGGAGTTATTTTTTTTATAGAACATTATGATTTGGCACTAGGACGCTTCCGTAAGGACGCTTCCGTAATATGATGATCTAAACGATCCAGTTAGAACTCAAAAAGCCACGTGCGACTCATAGGGCTTCTATGTATAATACACACGAGTTACGCCCGACAGACATGTCACTAGAAACAACCCGTATCCGAATGTAAAAATTAAATTGCTATATATGGTAATGGTAGATAGATCCCATGTGTATTTTTTTGGCGGGAACGTGTTATTTAGCATATTCTCCCAACCCTCGACGGCCACGTGACAGATTAAAGTTTACGCATGGGATATTAGCACTTTTTTAGTACTGACGTAATTCTTCTTTTTCTCCTGACCTATACGTATCATTTTTTCTTCTTCAAAATATGCTCATTTTAAGCTGTAGGGTTAGGGTTACTGTACGGCGAATTATTATTATAGTTTAACCCCTGTCCTGCCGAATATAAACACATATGCTGTCATCGTAACTGATTTCAATCATCTTTTTCTTTTTTTATATTTATTGCTTAATCCGTTCCCTCATATATAGGCGCTTTCTGACGCCTCTGCAGTAGAGGGCTTTTTTGAAAACATGGGACAAAAGAAGAAATTGCTCAAAACGAGCAATTTTACCTTTTGTCACCATGTTTTCAACTCTATTCAATTGATTGTACTTTGATCTAAAGGGAGTTTCCATTTATTTTCAGGTTTGTTTTCAAAGTTGTCTGCTGCAGATCTGTTGTATGTGGGAAAGGGGGGTTAAAACAAAAAGATGACTGCCGAAAAATGCAGATCAACATTATGAATGTACATGCTCAGTTTCGTTTCTTTATCATGTTGTTTTGACCATCTTTCCCACATAAAACAAATCTGCAGTAGACGACTTTGAAAACATATAGGCAAATATATAAACAAAAATCTCGCTAAATGGCGGTATTATTACTGACACAAAGTTGAAAACATTTCGCCAAAAGAAGTCACAAAGTTCTCAAAAGTCATCTGCTGCAGAGGCGACCTGAAGAGTCTCTTTATGGGAAAGTGTTAAATGTGTGTATAAAAAGTCGTGGATAGTAAGAGAAAGTGTCAACCATGTTGTCGCAAACCGAACACACTCAGGCATCAGTGAATTTACTAATAGTCCAATGTCAGAGCTAATATTACTTTAAATGTATAGGGGCCTGCCACGCTATTTAAAAATAATAAAGATGCATTCTCTATATATAAAAGATTTTCATTTTTTTTTATAAGCATGCCAGTCAGTTATGTTTTAATTTACCAACTACAAATTGAACCGTTTCGGTGATGACGTAGTGGTAGAGCGTCCGAATCGGTACAGGAGGTCGTTTGGTTGCCAACTACAAATGGAACCGTTTCGGTGGTGGCGTAGTGGAAGAGCGTCCGAATCGGTACAGAAGGTCGTTGGTTGCCAACTACAAATGGAACCGTTTCGGTGGTGACGTAGTGGAAGAGCGTCCGAATCTGTACAGGAGGTCGTTTGGTTGCCAACTACAAATGGAACCGTTTTGGTGGTGACGTAGTGGAAGAGCGTCCGAATCTGTGCAGGAGGTCGTTTGGTTGCCAACTACAAATGGAACCGTTTAGGTAATGACGTTGTGGTAGAGCGTCCGAATCGGTACAGGAGGTCGTTAGTTTGATCCCCGACCGGGTCTTACAATTTATTCATACGTGATAATAATGGTTTTCCCTCCGTACAGGCTTGTGGAGTAAGCATATTACGACTGACTGGCTGGTGTCAGGATAAATGGACCAGCGGTACTGGCAACCTACCAAGGACACTCCTTAATATATCTGAAACAATGTTGAAAATGACGTAAAACAATGTCAGTCCGACCCCATCATAAAGGGTGCTCTAGGAGAACCAGTAATTGGACATTTACATCCAGAGAAGATCCAGAACTGCAAAAGCGTTCAGTGAATCCGACTCTGCACTAAAGTATAGGTAGATCTGTGTCTTTACAATACGATACAAAATGTGTTAATTGCAACCATGTTCATACATTACAAATAGCAAAAAATACAAAAGTAAAAATAATATCGTTGATGTTAGTTTTCATTATGTCAGTTAGTGTAGAGAAGATTTCAGCCGTCCTGCGAGAATGAATGAATGTATATTGTTTTATGGCGCATCGACAGCTAAGGTCATTTAGCGCGCAATTAAATTTAATAATTCATGATCCCTGGGTAAACAAACCAGTACTAGGCTAGAAAATGTGCCTTGCCCAAGGGCACTCCACCATGACCGTTGTGCCGCGACTGGGGATCGAACCCGGAACACCCGGTTTCGAAATCCCCGACGCTAACCACTCGACCACAGCGGATTCCTTCCGTCCTGCGAGAAAACCAACATGATGTCATCTGCGTAACGTATCGATCCAGATCAGCCTGCGCAGTCCGTGCAGACTGATCCGGGCCGACACATTCCGTCTCAGGGGGATAGAGGTATAGAGTAATGATTCCTGAAACTGAAAATCCACAGGAGGCGAAACTTGTTTGTCCGGGTTAGCCTGCACGGCATGCTTCGACTGATCCGGGTCGATACTTTACGCAATGTTGGTTTTCTCGCGAGACGGCTCATTTGTTATTAAATGATCTAAAAATCCACGTGAATATAAGAATTAACGGTTTAACACAGTGTGTATAAAATTAGCCTAATAGGTAACATACAAGAAGATATCGAATTTTTATTAATTGTGAATGGAGATTGAGATCATTAGAAATATTTATTTATTTATGATAGCATCGTGTCTTCTTTTATTAGCATAATAGATGAATTTAGTAACGTTTAAGATTTCCTTCTAAATTTGTAGAAGACATAATAGTTGTGAACTTGTTTATTTATTGTATTATCTACGCTTGATATAAAAACGGTAACATGTGTTGTCCTTGAAAACAGATCATAGATTATTAGAATACGTAAACCGGAACAGTTCACCTAAATATATATTTCGGAAATACCCTAAAACCATGCAATTGTCTTCAAATCATTGTTTAAGTGAAACTGTCTGCATTAATTTCCTAGTATATCATTTATTTATGTCAAGTGGCGGAAAATGAAAGATGTCGGTCATAACGACATTTTGTAAGACGTGAATGGCAGATCTGACTTGTCCAACCGGCACTAAACAAGAAATGAGCCACGCCAAACATAAACCGACCTTATTATTTTTTATTTCAAATTTCACGACGACTAAGAGCAAACGATACATCATACACTTACAGAGTATACAGAATCCACATCACGTTCCAGGAAGCTTACAGCATGTTTGAATGACATGTAGCGAACAATAAACACCCTGGTTAGACTATACGGCGACGCAGACTGGGTCGGGGTTTACATTGTCGCATAGACCCGAGGGCCAGTGTTCCGATGGCGTTACTCAAATACTCAAATGATCCTTATGACCCACGGGCAACAGTATCTGACCAGCCATTGATGGGAAAGTGCTGAAACTTGTAATATTTTGTTATTCACATTATTGTCAGATAAACGTAACGTTCAATCTATCACTCGATCGCCATTGATGCGTTAACCCTTTCCCACCTATAAGACGCATTTTAACGCATCTGAAGCAGACGGCTTTTGAAAACATCGTGACAAAAGGAGAAATTGCTCAAAACGAGCAATTTCTCCTTTTGTCACAAAGTTTTTCAACTTTTTTTAGTTAGTATACCTACAATAAAACAGATTGTCCATATTTCTGAGTAGACATTTTTAAAAGTCGTCTGCTGCAGATCTGCTGTATGAGGGAACGGGTTAAGGCTTTTCCCACATGCTAACGCATTTACAAGTATCTACACAAGACGACTTTTAAAAACACTTTGTGGCAGTAGGACAATCTTAACAATATCCAATTACTGTTGCCACAATATTTTTAACTATTTAATAAAAAATATAGACTGTTTTCTTATTTCCCCGAAGTGTTTTCAAAATCGTCTGCCTCAGATGTGAAGATTGTAGGAAGGAGTTTAACCCTCTTCAAGCGTAGGAGCTATTTTAAATAGAATACGCACTCATGCATCAGAATGTTAGCACGCTATGCCAATTAGCATTAATGCCTATTTCATTTTTCAGTTATTTTTTAAATTATTTTCTTAAATGGATGGTAGCAAGCACTACAGTTTGTCTATGCATTCACTTAAGGTGGGAGAAGTCGAAATTCTGATATAATATATACTTTTAAGTTTCTATAGTATATTCTTTTAATCTGTCCATCTGCAACTAATCCTTGTCATGAATACTTACACATATGACTCGACGCGTACCGGTTGTGGGCAAACACAATATGTATATGAGCCGTCCTACGAGAAAACGAACAGTGTGAACTCTGCGCAGGCTGAACTGGGTCGATTCATTACGCAGAGGACATCATTTCTTTTTTCGTGGAACGGCTCCTATTTGTTTTGCAAATCTTAATCTACACCTTTATCACATGCAGGCTCATTTTGACGAATCTGCAGCAGGCAACATTGTTAAGATTTTGTTCAAAATGAGCAGATTACAATTTGTCACAATATTTCAATGATAGGCAATAACTATATTTTCAATTATGAATATTTTCTATATAATTGCATTGCTGTTTTCAAGTTCGTTTTTATTTCTCTTCTTCAGATTGTTGTAAGTAGTAAAATGTAACATAGGAAAGAGGGCTGCGGCGTATATTATGCCCCCAACGAATTGCTTTGCCATGGAGGTATTAACGTCCACCGCTTTGCTTATCTTATTGATATTAATGTATATTTTACTGACGTTTGACCATTCGGTGTGGCCCACGCGCGAGAGGGGAGTCCGCCCTGGCTGCCCTTTTGACAGACCCAATTTGTTTTTATGGCCGTTTTAACGCCGAATCATTTCCTACCGGTATCTTAACAATTGTCGTTTGACCTATTACTGTAGATGCCGCCATTTTTCATTTATTTTCTGCTTAGAACTGTTCCAAATGCAGCTAATAAAACGACAGTTGTAGACGTTCCGTCTTATTCAGTTCCGTTGTTAAGGCTATATGTCTAAACGCGGTAGAAAAAGAGTGTAGCATTGACATCTGTTCGAACAATATTTTGCGGCGCATCAGGTATTTACCCTTTCCCTCGTACGACAATTCTGCAGCAGACAACTATGAACATATTTTGTCAAAACATAGAAAAATCTCTATAATTGAATGGATAACCTATGACTAAAAGTTGAAAACATTGTGGCAAAAGGAGAAATTGCTCGTTTTGTGCAATTTCTTCTTTTGTCACTATGTTTTCAAAAAGTCGTCTGCTGCAGAGGCGGTCAGAAAGCGTTTATATGAGGGAAAGGGTTACAAGATGGGGCTAGACAGTGAAGGGTTTTAGTGTCCACCTTCTTTCTGACATCGGTGAAAGTTATGACTTTTAACGTACTTCCAGCCTATAAAAACGTATTAACACTTGAAAGTCCAGTTGAGAAAAGAATTTGTCATGGTATATAAATATAGTCATAGGCAATCATATTTTTAGATAGATGCGAGATGGAGACAGTGCTACAACCTCGAAAGTTTGCGAGAAACATCCTAATGCTTCTCCGGTTTGTCATAAATTAGTGTTTAATTATTTGGGCTGGAAAATACTTTCAGGTCGATAAAACATATACTATAAGAATTAACATACCTTGTAATTCGTACTTATTACACATAATATTGTATCAGTATTGTATATACACGCATGCACATGCTGTATGCATATTGTATATCGACGGGAGAGGCTGATCAGTTAATCAACCTTCACACTGCTGAGCCTTAAAAATAATGGACCCCCAGGTTATTCATACTAAGATATTCCAAGTACAGTATCGGATAGGTTTTTTCATGTACATTATTGGGGTGGAAGGTGAAGCAAGCTCTGATGAGACAGTTTGTCACGTGAGGTCTATTCTAAATTAGTGAGGGTTATGGATGGCCATTATCTCCAGTTTATTCTTTTATCCGGCCGGAAATTGTTAAATTGTCAAATGCATTCATTCATGGATTGTACACCTTTTTTGCATAATAATAAATTTATCAGATATAACAAAATATAAGCGAACAGTGAAGGCTCTGATGAGTGTGTGTGTCGTATACGAGCAATCAGATCTTCCAATGTTCCTGAAGGGATTCATCTCTTCCTTACTTTTCTTATTTACCCTTTCCCACATTTCTCATTTTGTCAGATTGTTTTAAAAAGTCTTCTGCTGCAGATGCGTCAGAATGTGTCTACAAGTGTGAGAATTCCATTTCGTAGGGAATTAATATACATATGAGCCGTTCCACGAGAAAACCAACATTGTGGAATCTGCGTAAAGTATCGATCCGGATAAGCCTAAGAATGCCGCGCAGGCTAATCAGAGGTAGAAACTTTTCGCCTCCTGTGGATTTTCTGTTTCAGGAATCATTACTCTATTCCTCTATCCCCCTGAGACGGAATGTGTCGGCCCGGATTAGCCTGCGCGGACTGCGCAGGCTGGTCTGGTTCGATACATTTCGCAGAGGTCATAGTGTTGGTATTCTCGTGGAAGGACTAGATTATAGATACAAACAAAAACAGTTTATAATTCAATATGTCGGCCATAGACCTTCTTCAGGTTATAGCTAACAAAGATCACACACTATGTTGCACCCATTTTGAAAGTATTGAACATGTCACAAAAATAGAAAAAAAACGGTCCTCAATAAAAACAAAAACAAAAAAATACATGTAAGATATTTTCACACGGTTTGTTTTCTCTCTGAAACAAGGACCTCTTATTATGGAATAACCGGCTACAACACTATTCTACATTCATTTACAAACATATCACAGATACAGCACTAATGCTTCACACAAACAATGCGTGGTTCCCTTTGGTTTCGAAGAGTAGCGATAAAAAACGTGATGGTTGCCTTTGAACACTCTGGGATTCAAAAGATATCAAGGCGGTGTTTATAAGTAGTTAGGGATACTTACGGGGAACCGGTGGGCTTTCAAGTGCTATTTCCAGTTCCGGCAGACAAATGGTATCCCAGGGTTTCCCGGCTTTGTTCCGGAAATGTTTATGTCGGAGAGAAAATAAAATATCCACAGTGGTTTTATCAATGGATTTAGATATTACCCTTACCATGTTTGTCCATACCGATGGCTTATACTGTTTTATAAACAGGCCTTTGCAAATGCCGTGTTTGGCCACACCGCCGCCATAAACTGTTTTACCAGCATACCTGTGCTTTCCATAACGCAGAATTCATATTAAAAGAGAGTTTGTGAGTTCGGCAGATCATTAAACGTAAGACATTAAAAGAAATCGGATTTGAGAATTTCTAATCGAATATTTAATGTCCAATTAGACATGCGCTTTTTTAAATGTCTAATCGAATGTTTTATGTCGAATTAGACATTCGATTGTTTTTGTTTTATGTCTAATTTTTACGTTTAATGCTCTGTCAACTTTACGCTCTCATCAAAGAACCATATTTCTTCAGATTACTGTATCATGAATAATTGCTGCGTAGATTTGGGCGAAAATATTTGCAATTTTGATAATTATGTTCTGTTGTAATCTACTATAGGCATAATTTGTTGACGATGTAGTTCAGATTGATCCTTGCATATGTCCGATGTTTCTATTTGTTCTGGACTTTTTGCTTTAAAATGTTCTACAAAACATTGGCTATTGAAATCAACAGCATGAATTCAGAAAAGGATACTGATTACAGTTTCCCTTGATAGATACGTATTCTGACGTCTCTGCAGAAGACGAATTTTTCAAAACTTTTAAATTGAAATTTAATTATTGTACTCAGATGTTTTATAAACAGGAGGAACTTACACTGTCACATTTGTTAAACAATTAAGAACCAACACTGATGTATATGCAATCGATGCAGCAATGACAACTACAATATAAATACAAATGATCAAACACATGTATATTTTTTATATTAACTTATTTCTGCAGTCAGTAGAATTCTTAAGCATGTTTCCAATCGCGTTTTGCATCGGGTCTTGGCGTTTCTGTAAAACGCATGCAAGGATTTCTCCTTTTTACTTTGTTATAAAACTGAAAGTGTATAGGGAACTTATCTAGCTTTAACTCTTTCAGCGCCGAATTGTTTAAAGTAGACTCTTCCATGTTCAAAATCGGGCGTCTCCATTTCTCATGTAATAAACGTTTGGACTATTTTGATAACTAAAAGGCAAACCATGCTGATTTCAGGTGAGACAGCTCGTTACGAGCTGACTCACCTGAATCAGTATTGTTTGCAAAAAACCTCAATATTGCCTTTGGCGCTGAAAGAGTTAACAATTTTTATCGTTTCTTACATCTTATTATTTCATCTTGGAAGAGCCGAATATGTTATGAAAATACTCTGTCCAACATGGTTACGCAATTGAACCCATCTGCAGCTGACAAAATTTAAAACAGTGAGGTAAACGGATGATTCTACTTTTGCCTCAATCATTTCGTTTTTATTCATAACCGAAACTTTCATTTATAGGTTTTTTTTCTATAGTATTTGGCAAAGTAGTCTTCTATACAGATGTGTTGTACCAGGAAAATAAATAAATAACCCTTTCCTACATACAGCAAATCTGCAGCATGCGACTTTTAAAGCATCTTGGCAAAAATGTGAATAATCTTTGTAAAAAATAGCATAGTAATTGAATAAAGTTGAAAAACACTTTGGCAAAAGGAGAAATTGCTCGTTATGTGCAATTTCTCTTTTTGTCATGGTGTTTTCAAAAGTCGTCTACTGCAAAGGCGTAAGAAAACATCTATATGAGGGAAAGGATTAAAAGTGGATAGATTAGTCAGGATCAGGAGGAAACACATTTTATTACATTATTTGAGGGAACCTGTCCATATCTAAGATGATTTTATTGGTACCCTGCTAATACTGTCTCCTGTGAGTGGAGATCTTTATTACAAACATCCGGGTACTATACACTTTTATGGAATGACTGGTTCCAATTAAATATTCTAGAACAGAGTTTGCAGTAATGAGGAATACACGTGATACCGATCTGCAACCTAACCTTTTGCTGTCTTATTAGTCAGATTGTTTCAAATTAATCTTTTAACTCTTTTCAACAAGTAACGAATATGCAAGAGACGACTATGAAAACACACAGGAAAAAAAATACAACTGAAAGCATTATTATAATCTAGTTGAAGCAATTCTCCTTTTGCATCAATGTCATCACAGTCGTCTGGGTCCATTTCCACCAACCTTACTTGCGCTAAATAATACTTAACCCTTTCTCTCATACGACAATTCTGCAGCAGACGACTTTGAACATATTTTGTCAAAAAATAGAAAATCTCCATAATTGAATGGATAACCTATGACAAAAAGTGGAAAACATTGTGGCAAAAGGAGAAATTGCACGTTTTGTGCAATTTCTTCTTTTGTCACTATGTTTTCAAAAATCCGTCTGCTGCAGAGGCGTCCGAAAGCGTCTATATGAGGGAAAGGGTTAAATACTTAAAAGCATAATGCATCATTTGTTGTTTCCCTAATATTTTGAAAAAACATGAATGGTGGAATTTATTTAAAAAGAGGACTAAGTTGCCATAAATAGATATTTAGGCCTTTTTTTTTATTAGGGAAACAAATATGATGAAAGTATTTATTTAAGTATTACTTAGCACTTAGTAAGGTTGGTGGGATAGGACCCTGGTGTATTGCCTCGCATTGCTTCTTCATGTGAGAAAGCGCTCACTCTATGAGAAAGCGCTCACCATATGAGAAAGCGCTCACTCTATGAGAAAGCGCTCACTCTATGAGAAAGCGCTCACTCTATGAGAAAGCGCTCACTCTATTAGAAAGCGCTCACTCTATGAGAAAGCGCTCACTATATGGGAAAGCGCTCACTCTATGAGAAAGCGCTCACTCTATGAGAAAGCGTTCACTCTATGAGAAAGCGCTCACTCTATGGGAAAGCGCTCACTCTATGGGAAAGCGCTCACTCTATGGGAAAGCGCTCACTCTATGGGAAAGCGCTCACTCTATGAGAAAGCGCTCACTCTATGAGAAAGCGCTCACTCTATGAGAAAGCGCTCACTCTATAAGAAAGCGCTCACTCTATGAGAAAGCGCTCACTCTATGAGAAAGCGCTCACTCTATGAGAAAGCGCTCACTCTATGGGAAAGCGCTCACTCTATGAGAAAGCGCTAACTCTATGAGAAAGGGCCAGTCCAATTGCTTCACGATGTTCGGAATGACACCAAGCTCTCAGACTCGGTAATGTTGTTTAGACGCATTTCGACTCGTTTTTCACACCACTTAGACTCGATATGTCGACAATTAAGCTATATTTTATGGACATTTTTCAGGTTTTTTTTTTACAATGTTTTCAAAGTCGTCTGCTGCAGATATGTTGTATGTGGGTACGGGTTAACGCCATGGACATACCGAAATTCGAGGAAACAAAACCTGCGCAGATCTAGATCACCATGTTCGCATATCCCATTTAAACAAGACCTAAGCTTCACGGCAATAGCAAACGCTCATATATATCCTCCTATTTCGGTTTGTTTCAGACTGACCTTTGCACCAGCCAATCAAATTGTCGCCTATAAGATCGCTAGATATCAACAGGGGAGATAACTCATATAAATAAACGAGATAGAGAAGTCACGATGACCGAATATTTTATGTATCATACGGTTTCGATGGACAGACAATTGATAATCTGCTCATAAGTATTAAGTTAATTATATGGGGTTAATTTGAGACGACCTTTTATGCGATGTCGTCACATTTAATGATCGCACAGTGAAGGATTTTGGTCTGATTTTAATACGATTGCATGTTAGCTATCTAGTTACCAATCGTTATGGCAGATTCTATCTCTGTCCTACAGCAAATGTAATTATACTGTCCTTGATCTTCACTGAATCACCTTCTGTCTAACACGTATTAAAACATTTAACCTTTTCCCACATATACACTCTTCAAAGTTCTGACACCCATGCAGCAGACGACTTTTGAAAACATTTTGGCAAAAGAAAAAAAATCTAATTTCTCCATTTGCCAAAACATTTTCAACTCTTTTCATTTTGTTTGATAATCACTCTTACCCAGCAATGATTTTGTTTTATACCGTGTTGGTGGTCTTGTGGTTAGAAGGTCCCTCACAAGACGAGGAGAACGACTTTTAAAAAACATTTTGGCAAATGGAGAAATTGCTCAAAACGAGCAATTTCTCCATTTGCCAAACTATTTTCAACTCTTTTCAATTATCAAGCTTTCATTTATCGAGTTTTTGGATACTCACACTAACCCAGCAATGATAATGTTTTATACCGTGTTGGTGGTCTTGTGGTTAGAGCGTCCCCCAAAGACGAGGAGACGACTTTTAAAAAACTTTTTGGCAAAAGGAGAAATTGCTCAAAACGAGCAATTTCTCCATTTGCCAAAAAAATTCAACTCTTTTCAATTATCAAGCTTTCATTTATCGAGGTTTTTTTTGATAATCACTCTTACCCAGCAATGATTTTGTTTTATACCGTGTTGGTGGTCTTGTGGTTAGTACGTCCCTCACAAGACGAGTAGTGGTTTCCTTCCATTGTTATCATGATTGAAGCGGAAAGCATTACGACTGTTGCACTCGTGGCAGGATAAACTAACCAGCAGTACTGTAGCCTAAATTACCCAGGAAACACCCGGATGTAATCCGAAATATTGTTAAAAGCGGTATAAAGTACCATTTCAAAACAAACAAACAAGCAAATCTTGTTGTTGTTTTTTCCCAATTATTTCACCATAATTGTAGCGAAAAACAGATTTGACTGATTTGTTATCAAATTTGTTTCGAAGGCCCTTTACGTCTCTTTAAAGTTAAAATAGATTTGTTACGCTGTTATCAAGACGGCTATCTTTACCAAAGATCTGAGAAAACGACTGTAAGCAACAAAGCCCCCATACAATACATCAGTACTTCGCACGAGCGCCCCTTTATACGCCTTACTTGACCTCTCATCTACAATCTCTTTAACAAATCCTGATGTGATGTTTTAACACCCTTTTCCATCTGCAGACGCTTTCTGCAAGCAGCATAAGATTATTTTTTTAAAACATTGTTGCGAAAGTCTGAATTACATATAATGAGCATTTTGTTTCTGCTACACTGTTTTAAACTCTCTTCAAAATTGTACTTTAAATTTATAGAGGTTTACCATATTTTAACTTTATGTTTTGTACCTCATCTTTCCAAGCAACTTGCTGCTTTTTACCAAAGACTGTTAAATCCAATGGTAGTAGACGAATAACACTTGTCACAGTGACTAGTGTCAACCGGCGGAAAGATTGTTGTCCGAGCTTGAGTTCGAACTCACTACCGCTGGATTGACAGCCTGCGTCAAGAGAAAGGTAGAACCTTTAGTGTTAAACGAGTACATCGATATATCATTAAGACTTCATCTTCCCGCCTTTTTCCCGCCCCATGTCGCTTATGTATTTAAACTTCGAAGTATTGAACGATTTATCTATTTACATTTTCTCAAAAAGGACATCGTGAGTACAAACCAATATAATATATATATATAATTATCAAGAGCTCTAGATAAGGGGCAAAACCCTTATATGACATTCAAACCCTATGTTGTGGGTACTCAAAAAAATCGTCTCAGTGAGACGATTCTTTTGATTTCCCACAAAATAGGATTCGGTTGAGTAATAAGAGAAATAGTGTGGGGAAAAGACCTGTTCACTCCCTCTTATCTAGTCCTCTGATATACTGTATCTCAGCAGATGAGATTGGATGTATGAATCCACGTTTAAGCATATCATGTTTACAGGGACGACATATAGTCTGGAAGAGAATTAAGTAATTGTGTTGTAAGTTGTCTATTGTTCTATTGTTCTATTTACACTCGAACCCACGTGCTAATCAATTTGAAACAGTTGCAACAAATAGTTTTCGAAAACAGGGGATGTTGTTCAACATGACATCGTTCTGCGAAAATGTTTATTAACTCTAATAAAAAGTAAAACTGATATATTTGATATTATTGTCTCTTTGTCTTAAAATTTCTTCGTATGCGGATTTGTTGTACGTGGAACAAGGATAAAACGAGGGCTTCGTGCAAAACGGTTGTAACTACATGATGTAACAAGATGTAATTACAACTGTTTTGCAAGAAGCCCATGAAAGGCAGATAACTTTTAGGTCTGGCTAGCGTTGTTTTTTTTCATCCATTTCATCTATGCGTGCAGTCTTAAATCGGTCTTTTGTTAATAATCAAGAATCGTTTCTTAAACATCTTTGTTGTCAATGAGATCATATTCTTGTTTCATAATGCATGCGAAGTTTTTCAGTTGTTTACAAGTGGGTTAACCCTTTCCCATTGCAGACGCATTATGGTGCATTTGCAGCAGACGATTTTTTGAAAACATTTTGACAAAAGAAGAAATTGCTCATAATGAGCAATTTCTCCTTTTGTAACAATGTTTTCAACTCTCTTCAATATTTTTTCTTTAAAAATAGAGATTTTCATTGATTTATGTTTGCAACATGGGTTCAAAGCCGTCTGCTACAGTTTTGTCGTATGTGGGAAAAGGTTTACTGTCTCATTAGAAAAACCACATTAAAGAAAACTATACAATACCTTCTTTATTGGAATGAGTCTGCAATTTCAAAATTGATCTTATCATCACGTTTTGAATGTTAACCCGTTCCAACATACAGACGTTTTCTGACGTCTCTGCATCAGACGACATTTGAAAATACTGTGGTAAAAGGAGAAAATATCAAAACATGTGTAATTTCTCCATTTGTAACTGTTTTCAACTTTATTCTATGATTTCACTTAAATTAACACATATTCTTGAACTTTTCCCGAATGTTTAAAAGTCGCATGCTGCAGATTTGATAGATGCGGGAAAGGGTGGCTTAACAATGATTCAGCAAATAACATACCGTCAACAACAAACTTCACGGTACAGTTTCACTTAACAATTATCCACTCGCACACGCATTCTTATGCATCTGCAGCAGATCTATACTATTTGAAACCAATTCGACAAAGTGAGAAATTACTCATCAGTAGTTTCGCATTCTTTTACCATGTTTGAATCTTTATACAATAATAACACTTATAATTTTGGAGCATTGATGTTTTTTAAAAGTCGTCTGCTGTAGATTTGTTGCATGTTGGAAACTTTATTATCTTTTTATTTAAGAATAAAGACAAAATAAAACTCCTAATGCATTTGCTGATCATTCATCCGAAAATCAAAGTAAACATATTTTTTTGTATTGGTCAGTTTTCACTTTGCTTTAGGCCAATCTTCGTAAGATAGACACATTTAAGCACATTTTGATTGAACGCTTTAGAATCGGAATGTTAACCCTTTCCAACATACAGCAAATTTGGAGCAGACGACTTTGAAAATATCCATGCAAAAATACGGAAGATTTCTCTAAATGTAGGTATATTTAATGAAAAAGGTTGAACACTTTGTGGCAAACGAAAAAATTGCAGTTTCTCCTTTTGCCACAATGCTTTCAAAATTCGACCGCTGCAGAGGCGTCAGAAAGCGTCTACATGTAGGGGAAAGCGTTAATGTACCTGAACCACAACCCAGATATGTACACAAATTGAAATAAATCTGCTAAACTGACCTGCGCACCAATCGTTTATTTAATTGTCTACGCCTGACTTGTAAACTTTACAGGCATCAAAGAAATAATATTCTCTTTACGCCCGACCTTTGACATTAGCCTGTTTTAAAAAGTATACAGTAATGCCATGATGAACATTTACGGTCGTCTCGAAACAACGTATAAATATTCTTAAAATATATTTCCTCCATTTTTTTTTAATATTCGCTGTTAAAAATAAATACAAACACATCTTTGTTTAAAACTATCTCACGATTGTTTTAACTCTTTCAGCGCCACAGGCAATATTGAAGTTTTTGCAAACAATGCAGATTCAGGTGAGTCAGCTCGTAACGAGCTGTCTCACCTGAAATCAGCACTGTTTGCCGTTTAGTTACCAAAATAGTTCAAAACTTTCATAAATTGAGAAATGGACACACCCGATTTTGAACATGGAAGAGTCTACTGTAAACAATTTTGCGCTGAAAGAGTTAACACTTTTCCACATATAGACGCTTTCTGACGCTTCTGCAGTAGACGGTCGTTGAACACATTGTGACAAAAGAAGAAACTGCTAAAAACTAGCAATTTCTCCTTCTGCCACAATGTTTTCAACTTTTTTCTGTATATATACCCTCGTCTATTGGGATTTTCCATATTGTTTTCCAAATGTTTCCAAAGTCGTCTGCTGCAGATTTGTTGTATGTGGGAAATTTAATACCTACAGTTTGAGATGTCGAGGTAAACTTAGTATTTTTAGCACATGCCTGCGACCCTTATCAGAAGCTCGGTCATGTACTTGTGAAGGTGCGAACATCCGCCACATTTCCAATTAGATTTAAGTGCGTAATCATTGGAAAATGAAACTCTAATCTGGAAGCCGCATTTTCGTAAGAGGAGAACCATTTCGCTAAGAAACGACAGAAACACGTCATTAGCACTTCTCCCACATACAACAAATCTGCAGCAGACGACTTTAAAAACTTTTAGATACAAACAATGGAAACTCTCAATAAATAAAAGAATAATTATTGAAAAAAGTTAAAAATATAATGGCAACAGGAACACAACGCTCATTATGAGCAGTTTCTGCTTTTACCGCACTGTTTACGAAAGTCGTCTGCTACAGAACGTCAGAAAGTATATTTATGAGAAAAAGGATTAACCCTTTCCCACATACAACAAATGTGCAAACGACTTTGAAAACATAGTGACAAAATCCTGAAATATCTCCATAAAATATAGGTTAATTGTTAGGTAGATAAAGTTGAAAACATTGTGGCAAAATGAGAAATTGCTCATCATGAGCAATTTCACCTTTGGCCACAATGTTTTCAAAAGTCGTCTGCTGCTATTGCATCAAAAATGCGTCTGCAGGTGGGAAAGGGTTAACAGTTGTACCTGTGAAAACAAGTGCGAACTTCTGTCGATATAAATTAGTCGGAAACAGGACGGAAATGGACCGTGCAAGATGAGGCCAAATGTCTACAGTTGGAGATTCGCTGAGCCTCGACAAACGAAAACAAACCATCGTGTGTTCTACACGCCAGTGTGAGTTTTTATCTCTATTTAACCGCTGCAATTACTATTTTGGTAGTTGGATTAGCCATGGGACGTACTATATGTAAATAATATACATTTCTGACAGATATTTTCCATGTGTGAGGTTAATGTGTGAAATATGTTGTATGTGCGGGTATGTGGTTGTATGTGGGTGTAAGTGCGTGTATGTGGTTGTATGTGGGTGTATGTGGGTGTAAGTGGGTGTATGTGGGTGTATGTGCGTGTATGTGGTTGTATGTGCGTGTATGTGCGTGTATGTGGTTGTATGTGGGTATATGCGGTTGTATGTGGTGTATGTGGTTGTATGTACTGGTATGTGGGTGTATGTGGGTGTATGCGAGTGTATGTGGTTGTATGTACTGGTATGTGGTTGTATGTGGGTGTATGTGGTTGTATGTGGTTGTATGTGAGTGTTATGTGGTTGTATGTAGGTGTATGTGGGTGTATGTGGTTGTATGTAGGTGTATGTGGGTGTATGTGGTTGTGTGTGGGTGTATGTGGGTGTATATGGGTGTATGTGGTTGTATGTGTGCGTATATGTGGTTGTATGTGGTTGTATGTGCGTGTATGTAGGTGTATGTGGGTGTATGAATGATAATATTATTCTCATAACAACTAAATTGTGAATTGCATGTATTTTGCTTTTGTAAAAACTTCAATTTATGGAGGAAATAAAGAAATATATATATTCTTATCGAATGCTTTATGTATGTATTATATACTAGTTACCATAGCACTTCAAAAAGAAACTTTAACAATACTTGAATAGCGCGCTTCCGTTTTCGAAATACCCTGATCAGAATGAACGGACGAGAAGGTCGATCTGGTCTTTGATGGGAGAACATTTTAAAGAAATGTTTTCTCGTGGTCCGACTATATTAACTCTTTCCTTCACACGATGCATACACACAATAGTAAAGTATAATGGAAACGTTTTTAACGTGATGGTAATACGATCAAATTACATGCTGGCATCGGTATGTGTTCATAATCATTATCCTAGGCTGATTGTACCACTTGATGGCGAACGAGGTGAATCCGGATCAGTCCGCGTAATTGAACCAGCTGATCTGAAGTTTCGCCTATCGCATATATATAAAAATGGCGTTTCTTGTTAAATGAACGTAACCAATATATGGATTAATTCATATCATATGATAGTCTGTTACAAGCTAATACTTCTGCGTAAATATTTCTAATAGGGACAACATATCATTAACAAATGGCAGCTTTTACTATCATGATTTGAACACAGGTTTCAATTCGAATGTTGGTCAAAGGCTTAGAAATGTATGTATATGAAGGAAAAGGTGAAACAAGTGCACGAACAGATGGGATCTCTGTGATCCTGACTGACAGGCAACCTGGCTCACTTTTTTGTTGACACCAAGTCATTAATCAACCCGTACTGCCAGGCTACACTGCTATCTTCCATTGAACGTGTCTGTGTTGAAGGTTTGGAAATAACCAAATTGACTTTTCTCGCATCTTTACAGATAGGATAGCTATTTTGACCTATTAAAGGTGCTGAACTCCAGAGTATAGATAGTATAGTCACAGTATTAAAACTGTTCAAAAAGTTGTCTTGAAATATTAGAATCATAATTCTGGGATAAAGATAGAGGAATAATTTCACTTTCCAGTACAACAAACATCTAAATATTGATTGTTTATGCTTCATTTTTACTGGGTAAACAGATATATCTAGTAAGCCAAACTTTATACATACATTTTCATGACTTTCAATTGACTGCTTTTTCAAAATTTACTGCCAACATGGTTTTGAACTACAAAGTATTTATTACTTACTGTGTTGTCACTATTAGCAATATTTGCAGAAGTTTCAACATTTCAAAATGTTGACCCGCGTGGTCCACGCACGAGATTTAGGACCGTACGTATCTCGTTCAATCTCCGCTGCGGTGGTCATCGCGGAGTGTCCCTGGTCAAGACATGTTTCATAGCATTGTACTCGTTTGTCAGCCAGGGATCATGGATGAATGTACCGTTTCCACTAAAGCAGTGTTGAAAAATGTAGCATATCCTCAATAATGCAAATTCGCAACAAATGTTATCCTTTGGATCTCTTCTTTCTTGGACCCGACAGATACGGCACCTGATACTAAGTGCTCATGTTATTTTCCAGCATGTATGTATAACCTCTATAACATTCGTCGTTCCAGATAATGTTATGGTATTCATGTCTACAGAATACCCCATATGTGTCTTCACCGGCCCGACGCCTCGGTTGTGTAGCGGTAAAAGGTCCGCCTCGTGTGCAAGAGGTCGCGGGTTCGATCCTTTGCCAGGTCACAACACAGATTAAATTAATGGTAGATATGTAGATCCCTCTTTGGCGCCCAGGATTGTGTTCAGGATAATTGGTACCATTGAAGGCACCGGCATCAGTCGTTCTTTGAAAACTATCGCGTCAAAAGGAGAAGTTGCTCTTAATAAAACATTTATCATTTAAATGTATTTAACATCAATGTCGTCAACTATTTGCTGTGTCTGGGGAAAAGGGGCAACAGGAACATGTAAAGGGTGAGAGACTTTCAATGTTTCAATGGTAATTTGTCAGCGAATTAACCTTTTGAAAATGCTGAATGACTTTTTGACGTGTCCGTGTCGCAGAACGGGATAAAACACGTGATGTTTTGTCTTTGTTTCACTGTTCCATAACGAACCAAATCACCCTATTACAGTCTAGCCTTCAACCCTTTAATCGACATGTTTGACACCTCTGCATTGGACACGTTTTCAAACGTAATTTTAAAAGGTATCTTTTTTTTATTAAACAAATGCACACAATAAATTTAACCTTGGACCGAGTTAAAATTTAGAACTGCCTAAACTACGAATTTCAATTAAAAGATTGTTATCAATTTGAAAGAGCCCAACATACACTATTAATATGGGGTAAAAATAAACAGTCCTTACGTTCTGATTGTCATCAAATAAACTGCATATTGACAATTCATTTGTATTGGGCCGTGAAATGAATTAAAAAAAACAACCCCGCACATCTGATGTTATGCGTTAAGTGAAAGACCCTTTCAACACTTTTTAGTCGTATCAACAGCGTTTTCCTGGAAAAGTTCAAGTAATAGGGACGACATATGTCGCAACTGGTTACGAATACATACTGCTGCTACGACCCAATGTGGCGACTCAAGTCGAGTCTTAATTACGCTATACCGGATCCTTTCTTATGCCTACAGACACAGTCGACGTTCATATACCAAAGCTAAATTGATAATGCATGTACACTATACATTATAATAAGATTACCTGACATAGTAAACGTAATATAAATGATGGCCGCATCAGGTGAATTGGTATCTTATTCCACATAAGACAATGACGATACTAGCGAGCACACAGCAAAGTGACATCAAAGCCGCCACTGTTCGACACTATTTAACTATTTCGGCGCCGAATTGTTTAAAGTCGACTCTTCCATGTTCAAAATCGGGCGTCTCCATTTCTCATGTAATCAAAGTTTTGGACTATTTTTATGAGTAAAACGCAAACAATGCTGATTTCAGGTGAGACAGCTCGTCACGAGCTGACTGCTCTGAATCAGTATTGTTTGCAAAAACCTCAATATTGCCTTTTGTGCTAAAAGAGTTAAGAGATCAACAAACGTAAATTCTGGCACATAAAATAACTATAATAGTAACAATTCTACTTAATTTCCCGTACCCCGATAAGGTATACAAATACTGGAATGCGGAAAGTATTAATCTTACATACTGTGGGAAATAAAAGAAGATATATTCTAGTTTCCATGGTTACAATGGTGCATTGCAAAAGACATGCGAACGAAACATATAGATCTAACGTTGTTTTTGTAACCTTTTGTTAGTAACATTGTTTAGAAGATTGGAATGAACATTTCACAGTGTTTCCGTATGTTTTGTTTGCGTGAGTATGAATTAAACAGCTACAGCGGTCCCTGGTACGTGGTTTTCTGTCGTCAACAGATCGTTTTGTGTGCTTGTACGAACGTGTGTTCGTTAGTTTCTGTATAATTAGATACTTGTTGCTATTTGATATCGTTTTGTATAAGAAAGAAACCCATTATAATATGACAATAGTTTTGTTTCTTTTTATCACCTCTTTCGCTGACATATGAATTTAAATAATTGTGCAAACAATGCAGATTCAGGTGAGCTAGCTCGTAACGATATGTCTCTCCTGAAATCTGCATTGTTTGCCACTTAGACATTACAATTTACCAAAATTTCCTGTCGGACGAAACATGGAGTGGTCAAAGTTTTCCACATTGAGAGAGAGAGTCGACTTTGTGAATTTCGGCAGTGAACTTATCCAGTTTTACATTAGGAGAAAATTCTAAGAATATTGAGTAAATAAATGTTATGTTGAGCAGCCAACAGTATATAGCCTGTTCAGATGGAGCGGATGCGCTGCCTGGCCTAGCTCTTTACTGGATGCGCACATGCCTCTCAAACGATTGCAGTAGTGAAAGGGGGGTAAACTACATTTACTGTGAAAGTACGAATCAACTAGTTCGAAAGTTTGATCGTTTCAATATTTTTTCCACAAGGAAGCATTTATTCAAAGTAACAATAAAAACGATTGAATACTTACTTTGTTTTGGAGGGAGATTGGTAAGTTTTTGCTCTTTAAATAATGACACTGTAAACAACGAAAAACACCCTTTCATTGAAAACAAGGGCGTCCCTCCGTATGACAAGTATGATCAGTATCGTTTTAAAAAAAATTATATCTGTTTCCATTTTACTACAATGCTTTCAACTCTATAGAAAATTACATTTATTCACTGAGAGTTTCAATTTATAATCCTAGATGGTTCAACGTTTTCTGTGGTAGGTTTGCTGTATGAGGAAATTGGTTAAAGGGTTTGACCGCGGATGAGTCACAAGGCGGTAATTGTTAAATCGTTCGTGATGTATCTAAAAGCGAGTCCGAAAACACAGAGGACTTTTTATTTCATTTAAAAACGATAAAAATTCTATAGGTTCAAAGAATGCACAAATTAATTAGCATTTTGAAATAGTCACGGTCATTCTTTTGACTTATTACAAATACTAGTTCGTGTTCGGAATCAATTGATCGTAAAACATTTGATATTTTACTCAAATTAATGGACTAAACGCCTGACGTTGACCACTTCTAGTAAGCTTTATGCACGAAGAATTAATGGCGTGCCCATTTATAACAGGGTATCATACAAATACATAAATCGAATAAACTTTCTTTAGAATGCTTTTTCGGACAGCATGATCTTTAATTGAGTAAATCCTTCCCTTCCCGATTTACCACTTGTTTACCCTTTCCCTCATATAGACGCTTTTTGACGCCTCTCCAGCAGACGGCATTTTTAAAATCATGGCGTCAAAAGAAGAAATTGCTTAAAACGAGCAATTTCTGTTTTTGTCACCATGTTTTCAACTCGTTTGCTACAGACTTGTTATTTGTGGGAAAGGGTTAAGAAAAAAACGTTTCATATAAACATACGATTTTCCATTAATTCCCTTGGTTGTTTTAATGTGGAACGGTTTTAAAAACATATTTTCATAGACAACAACGACAGTCTACAGTCGAAAACAAAATCCTGTCTGAAAACAGAAAACTACAATTGAGTCTCTGGATGGGATGCGGTTGAAGTAAGCATGTCTCAACAGTACACACACAGATCACTCTGTCCGTATGTTCAGTCCCATCGGACTCTGCACAAGTTGATCGTTTAACCGGCTTGCGTAAAGTAATATATAAATAGTGTAGTTCATTATCGGAATGTTCGGTTGTAGAGGCTGATCTTGATCTACAATCTTCACAAAGGCTAATAAAAGTTTTTATTTCTATTTTCAGCATATACTGATATAGAATGGACAACATCGTCCCATGTGTGAAGGACATGTCCTATTTGTTTAAATGACGCAACCACAAACGGCCATATGAGCCACTCCACGAGAAAACGAACATTATGGTATCTGCGTAATGTATCGAAGCAGATCATCATGTGCAGTAGGGGACAGATGTATAGAGTAATGATTCCTGAAACAAACAAAAAGTCCACAGGAGGCGAAAAGCGTCTATCCGGGTTAGCCTGCGTGGCATGATTAGACCAGGGACACTATAATTATTAAACTAATTAATATAGTGTCCCTTATTAGACTGATCCGGGTCGAAACGATACGCAAAGTCTACACTCGTGAGACGGCTTACATAATCTTTTAACTGGCTTGCGTAAGTAATATAGTGTAGTTCTTAATCGGAATATTCGGATGTACAGGCTGATCTAGATCTACAATATCCACAAAGGCTAATGAATTCCTCTTCCAAAGAACTGGACCAGTTATTAAGGTTATTTCTTTCTTTTCAGCATATACTGGTATAGAATGGACAACACCCCGTTCCATGTGGTCTGTACGAAATAAACGTATACATTCAAATCTGATCATTATCTTCATGGTCACTCTCATTTGTTATTGTCATTGTAAATGTTATCTATACAATTAGTTAAAATTCATATTTTATTTTATGTTTGATTCTAGTAAAAGGATTACGTTTTGTAAATTGTACATGATTGTTTGTTATTTACTATAGGCAAATTTTCCAGATTGTAATAACAAATGTATTGTTTATGTTGTTTTGTATGAAGGAAATTGTTACAAGGATCCTATTGTTTTAAATGACGTACAAACAAATAGCCATATATATTAAATTGCGTCAACAACAGTGAGTGCACTACAAAACATATGAGCCGTTCCACGAGAAAACTATCATTGTGGACTCTGCCTAATGTATCGACCCGGATAAACATAAGCATGCCGCGCAGGGTAACCCGGACAGACACTTTTCGCCTCCTGTGGATATTCTGTTTCAGGAATCATTACTCGATATCTCTATCCTCCTGAGACGGAATGTGTCGGCCCGGATAAGCCTGCGCAAGTTCATCTGGGTCGATATATTACACATAGTCCATAATGTTGGTTTTCTCGTGGAATGGTTCATATATACATTGTATGTAAGATTGCGAATTACTAATCAAATTAATAAGTATTTACACTCTGCACTCATTATAATCATGAACGAATCGACTGAGATAAACCATTCAGCTAAATACTTATTAACATGTTAATAGTCTTGTTCGTTTTTCCTCGAACTCTTTAATTCGGCTTATCAATCTTGTATATCTAATGTTACAGAACGATACAAAAAGAAAGACTCCAAAGGAAACATTATTTTAGTACAAGCATCTCTTGTAAACTGACAAACCGCGTCCAGTTGCAATCAAATACAACAAGGTATAAATTGGTTTGACAGCGACTGTAGAGAAATACAAAACCTTTAGACGCACCCGTCAAAGAGGGATCGAATGACGCGATGAGCGGATTCTGCATTTGGGATTTTTCCGGGACAAAACGGCGCGACTGTCTGCTTCCTGGCGAGTACTGGTTAAGTCTCCAGGAAGCAGACATCGAGCGTGATACATATAAGCTGAAAACTTGTTTCGGAATCGATGTAAAATAAATAAGTTTAAACTAAAGAGCTTTTGTTTCATTCAGGCACAACCATTGGACAGATCCGACGAGACATGCTATTAAGAGTGTCTGTGATATATCATCAACGTTTTAGTAAGCCTTTCGCTGCAATTAAAGGTTTTTGCAAACAATGCAGATTCAGGTGAGACAGATCGTAACGTGCTGTCTCTTTGGAAATATGCAGTGTTTGCCACTTATACGTTAAATTTAACCGAATCTTGTGTTGGACGAAAAATGAAGTGGTCCAAATTTCAACAAGGAAGAATCGACTTTGTTAAATCCGGCCATGAAGGAGTTAAGCATCTGACGAAACTTAAGCCGTGTTACCGAATTAAATGCCAGCTGTATATGTACTGCATGCGATGTTATTGAGAAAAAAAGAAAGAACAGTTGAAACTGAGTACCCTTGAGATCCCCTTTTGAACCGTCGAGGCTCGTTTAGACATGGCCCGTCTGTCACGCGGGAAAAGGTCGCTCGTTGTCATGACTCCACGCGCTATTAGACACGACCTTTGACCAACTCTCGCCTGAAACTGCCCGGATGTGGCCATTACCGTCTGGCACGTGATAGAGAAAAGCTGTTGTTGATATTTACGTTTTCTGATAAAGCTGTAATCTTTAGAACCATGAAAGTGTCATCAACGCATTGATTGTCTTTGTTGGAATGATGTGTTATTTTTGGTCTGATTCTCGTTTTGTTCTTTTCTTTTCCTGGAATCTTACAGAATTCGTGACGTTTATATAATAGCCGGGTCAATGGAAACACATGTGAACTGTGAATGCTAAGAGGAACCTATGCATGATATTGTGCGTGCATAGTTTCGCAAGGGTCTCCGCTGTAGGTCAAAATAAGAGCTCAGAGGAGTTATACGAATTGCTCCGAACAAGATAATGTTATGTTGTTCCCGGCCCGGATTCCACCGACATTAATTAGCGCTAAGTAATACTTAAAATCTTAAAAAGAGATAGGAACTCAATCCACCATTCATGTTTTGAAAAATGTGTAAATAAATGAATGACCAAATTGACATTACGTTTCTGACGAACAATACTTTTTAAGAAATTAAATATTTATGCACTTTTTTACAGGGGCAACACAACTGATTGTATTTTTAAAAGTATGACTTAACGCTATATAATATTGGTGGAATTGGATCTTGGTATATATATCAATTAAATTTAATTATCGTCCATCGGGTCTAGCCAGCCCATTTGGACACAGCAACTATATATATATATATACAGAAACAAATTTTATGAACAAAATTGATTTAACAAAATATAATAAACAATATGACAAGCAACATGAATTCCAATTTGAAAATATGGCATGAAATTGACCATAAATATACAAACGTTTTTCACCCGTAAATGAACGATTAATCTCCCGCCATTGAGAAAATATGATGAAGTATGATACTTGATAAGATGATAATCAAAGAACCCATATACACACACATTTATATATACAACATCTATAAATACATATATATATATATATGTATATTAATATTATTCTCTTTTATAACTTAATTTATTTTATGTTTATTTTATTTATCAATTATTTCTTTATTGAAGAAGGTTTAATAATCAAGCTAGATAGATGGACGGACAATGTTCTTAAATACCAGACGCCATATATTAATAATACGCTACATTTATAAGGAGACAGTTTATGATGTTATCAACTTCATTAAGATCTTTTTAAACAAATAATGAGTCGGCATCGTCTTTTTATTAATGTCGTTTTATTTGCGATAATTTTTTACCTCTTTTTTTTTCACACTGAAATACTGCTATCGGTATCAAGGCAAGTTGTAACGTTTTCATGTAAACGTATTATTTACTAAATATTTTAAAATAGTTAGAATTAAGACTAGACTGCACAAGTTGCGTTGTTCTCAATTAAGTGTAACCCTTCCCCTCATACGACAATTCTGCAGCAGACTACTTTGAACATGCTTTGTCAAAAACTAGAAAATCTCTATAATTGAAAGGAAACCCTATGACTAAAAGTGGAAAACATTGTGTCAAAAGGAGAAATTGCTCGTTTTGAGCAATTTCTTCTTTTGTCACTATGTTTTCAAAACGCCGTCTGCTGCAGAGGCGTCAGAAAGCGTCTATATGATGGAAATAATGCGTAGATGCTGTATAACATATTGTACAATAGGATAAGGGTTCAAATTTGATCAAATTTTAGGCAGGTAAAAAATGAAAATTGAATAAGGCGGGAAACAATCTTGTATAAATAATAGAAAATGCACATAAGCCGAAAATCGCAAGTGTTTACCAAACGACACGTTAAATGGCTTTCTGGTATATAGGCAGACGAAAACAGACGCCGGCATGCAATTAACCAGATGAGGTAGAAAACAATGCAGACGGTAATTCCCACCATGTGAATAGATAATTTGATTAGTCTGTATAAAGTCCACGTGCTGTTGGTGCACTGCTTAAACTTAATGAACATAATAATGTTCGTTTTGTTTGCGACAAGTACATTTAATAGTAACATGTAAAGAGACAATTTTTACAGAATCTGAAATGGTTATCGTAACAATACAGGTTATAATCTTAAGAATAACGATAATGATGTAATTAGAACGTAATGATTCCCAGGCGATGTAAGGATTAATTAATGCTCGTTACGTAATGCGTCTGGGCCACCTGGTTGCTGCCAGATTTTAAAATCAGAAATGTAATATTTTTGAAAAATAAAGTTGTGTCAGTTACAATTACAATTAGTGTCATAGGGAACAAATAAAACACGCACGTCAAATCAACTTTCATTTGTAGTCCCGTCTCGTATTAAACTGCTCCTTTTATTGTATTTCATATTATGTGACCACCCTCACACACGCAAACTTATTTTGACGCATCGTATAAACAAATCAAGACAATAGGCCAATTGTTCACAAAAAAATATTTTCATTTTTTTCCGGATTTTTTTAAAAAATTATTTCTATATGTTAAATGTCGCCTGCTGCAGTCTTTAACCTTTTATCACATACGCACATCTACAGCAGACGCATGAAACTTTCCTAAAATGAAATATGAATTTTCTGAATAGTGTTGAACAGTGGTTCAAAATGAGAACGTGCTCACCATGAGCCGAAGGCGGGTTGGATATTGGTTTGGCGTTGTCCGTCGGTCCTTCCGCCCTTCTGCATTTCCGTCCGCCCGTCTATTCCAGAGCTATATTTAAAGCATGGTTGGCTGGATTTGATAAGACCTATATGGAAATGTTAACTCACAATATGGAAATGTCAAAAGGGAATCATTAAGACTGCATCAAAGAGTTATATCGTTTTGAACCCAGGTAATGTCGTTTTGATGTTTATTTGTGTTGTACTGCATAGGATATGAGAAAGCCAACATTGTGGACTCAGCATCAGAATCCCGGCAGAGATTGTCTGATTCAGGAATCATTACCTTATACATCTATCCACCTGATACAGAATGTGTTGGCACGGATTGCGCAGGCTGATCTGTGTCGATACGTCACGCAGAGTCCATAATGTTGGTTTTCTCGTGGGAAGGTTAATATCATTGTTTATATCACAATTACCTCGCTAAAACCATACAGACCACAGATCACATTGAACACCCAATCTTCACGACATTCAACCAGAACCTTTATCTCAATTAAGTCTCAATCATACTTTAAATTGGGTCACCCGGGGTAAAACGCAATGTCACTAGGTCAAATATTAGAACATTCTAGAAGCCTATCAAATTATCATAAAAGATCACCAGAAAATTCATCGCCATCTTATCTCACTCAGGATCAAAACAACTTCATATGGGGTCCAAAACTAGGTCACTAGGTCGAATTTTAGAAAAACCTTGAACCAATATTTCATCGGTACATTCATCTCCATCAAATCCTAGTCAGGTTCGAAGCCGGGTGATATGGGGGATCAAACCCAGGTCACTAAATCAAATCCTAGTCAGGTTATAAACTGGGTCGTGTGTTGACCGAACCCAGGTCACTAAATCAAATCCTAGTCAGGTTATAAACTGGGTCATGTGTTGACCGAACCCAGGTCACTAAATCAAATCCTAGTCAGGTTATAAACTGGGTCATATGGGGACCGAACCCAGGTCACTAAATCAAATCCTAGTCAGGTTATAAACCGGGTCATATGGGGACCGAACCCAGGTCACTAAATCAAATCCTAGTCAGGTTATAAACTGGGTCATATGGGGACCGAACCCAGGTCACTAAATCAAATCCTAGTCAGGTTATAAACTGGGTCATATGGGGACCGAACCCAGGTCACTAAATCAAATCCTAGTCAGGTTATAAACTGGGTCATATGGGGACCGAACCCAGGTCACTAAATCAAATCCTAGTCAGGTTATAAACTGGGTCATATGGGGACCGAACCCAGGTCACTAAATCAAATCCTAGTCAGGTTATAAACTGGGTCATATGGGGACCGAACCCAGGTCACTAAATCAAATCCTAGTCAGGTTATAAAATGGGTCATATGGGGACCGAACCCAGGTCACTAAATCAAATCCTAGTCAGGTTCGACACAGTGTCATATGGGGATCAAACCCAGGTCACTAAATCAAAGCCTAGTCAGGTTCGACACTGGGTCATATGTTGACCGAACCCAGGTCACTAAATCAATCCTAGTCAGATTATGAACTGGGTCATATGGGGAGCGAACCCAGGTCACTAAATCAAATCTTAGTCAGGTTATAAACTGGGTCATATGGGGATCAAACCCAGGTCACTAAATCAAAACCTAGTCAGGTTCGACACTGGGTCATATGTTGACCGAACCCAGGTCACTAAATCAAATCCTAGTCAGGTTATAAACTGGGTCATATGGGGATCAAACCCAGGTCACTAAATCAAATCCTAGTCAGGTTATAAACTGGGTCATATGGGGATCAAACCCAGGTCACTAAATCAAATCCTAGTCAGGTTATAAACTGGGTCATATGGGGACCGAACCCAGGTCACTAAATCAAATCCTAGTCAGGTTCGACACTGGGTCATATGGGGATCAAACCCAGGTCACTAAATCAAATCCTAGACAGGTTATAAACTGGGTCATATGGGGACCGAACCAAGGTCACTAAATCAAATCCTAGTCAGGTTCGACACTGGGTCATATGGGGATCAAACCCAGGTCACTAAATCAAAACCTAGTCAGGTTCGACACTGGGTCATATGTTGACCGAACCCAGGTCACTAAATCAAATCCTAGTCAGGTTATAAACTGGGTCATATGGGGATCAAACCCAGGTCACTAAATCAAATCCTAGTCAGGTTATAAACTGGGTCATATGGGGATCAAACCCAGGTCACTAAATCAAATCCTAGTCAGGTTATAAACTGGGTCATATGGGGACCGAACCCAGGTCACTAAATCAAATCCTAGTCAGGTTCGACACTGGGTCATATGGGGATCAAACCCAGGTCACTAAATCAAATCCTAGACAGGTTATAAACTGGGTCATATGGGGACCGAACCCAGGTCACTAAATCAAATCCTAGTCAGGTTCGACACTGGGTCATATGGGGATCAAACCCAGGTCACTAAATCAAATCCTAGTCAGGTTATAACCTGGGTCATATGTTGACCGAACCCAGGTCACTAAATCAAATCCTAGTCAGGTTCGACACTGGGTCACTAAATCAAATCCTAGTCAGGTTATAAACTGGGTCATATGGGGACCAAACCCAGGTCATGAAATCAAATCCTAGTCAGGTTATAAACTGGGTCATATGGAGACCGAACCCAGGTCACTAAATCAAATCCTAGTCAGGTTCGAAACTGGGTCATATGGGGATCAAACCCAGGTCACTAAATCAAAAACTAGTCAGGTTCGACAATGGGTCATATGGGGATCAAACCCAGGTCAGTAAATAAAAACCTAGTCAGGTTATAAACTGGGTCATATGGAGACCGAACCCAGGTCACTAAATCAAATCCTAGTCAGGTTCGATACTGGGTCATATGGGGATCAAACCCATGTCACTAAATCAAATCCTAGTCAGGTTCGAAACTGGGTCATATGGGGACCTAACCCAGGTCACGAAATCAAATCCTAGTCAGGTTCGAAACTGGGTCATATGGGGACCTAACCCAGGTCACGAAATCAAATCCTAGTCAGGTTCGAAACTGGGTCATATGGGGACCTAACCCAGGTCACTAAATCAAATTTGAGAAACACATTATGAACATATAAGAGGCTACGTGATGCGACCAATCATCATGGAACATCATCAGCCTATTCAATTCCACCATCTCACAGTCAGGTTTGAAACTGGCTCACGCGGGATCAAACATTAGGTCACTAGGTGAAATTTAAGATACCTTGTGAAAACACTAGTTTAAGAACTGGTATACCTGTGTGATGCGGGGTCAATATCTAGATCACTAGATCGAATTTAAGAAAAACCTTTTAAACACACTAGTTTAGGAACCGGAATACCTGGGAAGTCAATGCGCTCTTTTACAATTTTAATTTTGTTGGGGGATCTCAATTTTACGAATTATCTTTTCGAACCCGATGTGATGAGTGTAACGGTCGGGTCTAATATACTTCATTTGAAATTGATTATCAAAACCGTTTTACAAACTGGTTTCAACCTGTCACCTACCTATTCTATAGCAATGCGCGAAACTGTATACAATGGTCATGTCGGACAGATCAAAACAACCGTTTATTATTACAAGCCTTTAAAACGATACAAATATGTAAAACATTAACAATGTTATCCAAATGTATTCATTTTCTGTGTTATTCCATGTATATAATTATTGATTTATGCTTATATATGTATATACAGCTTGTATATGGGCCGGAGACCGAATTACTAAATTAAAGAAATGAATTGAATTGAATTAAGTACATGACATCGATCATTCTCGATGACAAGTAGACCAGTTACAAAAACTTCATTGATTGATTTACTTATGATCGCCCGCATAGCTCAGTGGTTAGAGCACTGGTCTCGTAAACCAGGGGTCGTGAGTTCAACTCTCACTGGGGGCAGTATTATGTATAAACTTTTTTTGTTTTTAAATCATAGCATACTTATTGTCGAGTGCAAAAAAATCATTGGACCAATATTTTGATCCTTTCTATCCTTTTTCTTAAGTTGAATTATCAAATGTGAACATGATCACGACAAAACATTAACGGAAACAGGTGGTGGGTGAAGTTATCGATATTTACCAAATCACAAAGCGTGACACAGGTAAAATGTAAACACTAATCTTTAACCAGTCGGATTAATTGATTGATTGATTGGGGTTTAACGCCGTTGTTAACAATTTCTCAGTTATATCACGGGCGGCCAGTTCATCTACTCATACATATCCTGGATTTCTCACACCAGTACTCCACACAACAATCTTCCCAAGCAACTGGCTGCTTTTCCACATAGACTTAGCCCATCGGTGGAAGACGAATGACGCATGTCGCATTGACTTTTGTCAATCGTCGGAAAGAAAGTTGGCCGAGCCGGGATTCGAACTCACAACCCCTGGATTGACAGCCCGCGTCAATACCGACTGAGCTACCGGTGCTCGGTAGACCAGTCGGACCGATGTAATGGAATTTCCCGATAATGTTTAGATTGGGAATAACAGACAGATCTATAAGAATTTGCTGGTGTACAGGCTGATCAAAGTGTGTATATTCAGTTATGTGAAATCACAGGAAAACCCTACCTTTAGGATTTTGTCTTTCCTATTAGATGTACATACAATCTGGCGCAGAAAACTTTGAAATCTTGCAGGCACAGATAGGTAAAATATATAGAAATGAAACTGTTATTATTGAATAAAGTTGAATTACATGAACATTGTGGCAAAAGAAGACATTGCTCATTATGGGCAATGTCTTCTTTTGTCATAATGAATTTAAAGGTGATCGGATGCAGATGCGTCAACTTGCGCATGAAGGCGAGAAAGGTTAAAACTAAGATACCAATCAGCCTGAGCATCCGCACATGTACAGTTAGAATCTTTTCTTTAACCCTATTCCCTCATATGACAATTCTACAGCAGACGAATTTGAACATATTTTGTCAAAAAATAGAAAATCTCAATAATTAATTGGATAACCTATGAATTAAACTGGAAAACATTGTGGCTAAAAGAGAAATTGCTTATTATGAGAAATTTCTTCTTTTGTCAATATGTTTTCAAAAAGCCGTCTGCTGCAGAGGCGTCAGAAAGCGTATTTATGAGGGAAAGGGTTAATTAACATACTAGAGACTTGGAAAGGGAATTACCAGTAAAAAACAACACACATTTTAGCCGTCCCGCGAAAAAACCAACATTGTGGACTCTGCGTAAAATATCGACCCGGGTCGATAAGCACGCCGCGCAGGCTAACCCGGACGGACACTTTTCGCCTCCTGTGGATTTTCTGTTTCCAGGAATCATTACTCTATACCTCTATCCCCCTGGCTGATCTGGTCCGATACATTACGCAGAGGCCATAATGTTGGTTTTCTCGCGGACGGCTCATTTAGAATCTGTTCATCATTTTGAACCAACGAGATTTATTTTCCTGTTGAATTGCTCAATTATAATTTATAACAACAATTACAGAACAAACTGTTTTTTTATACCGGAAACGGATGTACTGGGAAACCATATATTTATGGAATATTCGGATCCACTTTTAGGATTTCATTTCGGATACGTGGGATGGTTGAAGTGGGAGATACTTGAATTCATAATTACGCCACACCACAAGAAAATTAAACTTCGAGTTTTCGGGATCAGCGAATGATTAGATGTGTATGTGCTTCCGCGCAGTCTGATCAGGGTTTCAATGTTTGCTATCTAGCCGTATATATAGATGCATCCTTGAAGCAACAGGAGA
>JASEVX010000005.1:32678868-32711752 GCA_031761405.1 Serripes groenlandicus
CGTTTGGTAAACGAATAACACATTGACTAACACTGAAACAATTCGGCCTAGTTCTGCAAATCATTACTTAAATTCATAACTCACGGGGTTTTAATGTTTGACATACCATGAACGCAGTTCAAACGTTAAAAATAATGATTATATACTCTCCCAGCGCAGTTCTAACGTGGAAAATAATTCTTACACTCGCTGAACGCAGTTCAAACGTTAAAAGTAATGCTTACGCTCTCCCAGCGCAATTCAAACGTTAAAAGTAATGCTTAAACTCGCCGAACGCAGTTCTAACTAACGTTAAAAGATAAAAGAATGTCTTTTTTTCTCGCAGTATCAGATTTGTCTATGTTGTCGATGCTCCAGGAAACCCAACCTTTGCGTACTTATAACAAGTACAGATAAAGATCAGGGTGCCAATGCCCTCGGATCTAAATAAACACTGTTTCTTGGAACCTTCTTTGAACTATTGGCAAACAGATCAACGTCAGATGCGCAGGTTTATCTTGGTGCATTGATCGCTAAGGTCTTACTGTTGGTTTTAGCACATCAGCGCTCATTTTCTCTTCTCAGATGTACATACAAACGACATCGGTGAACACTATAAATTAGGCTATAAGCCCTCACACCCCTTCCTGATATCAAAGAAAAAGAAAGCATAATTAAATGATATAATAATGTAAGTTATAGTTTAGTCTTTCGATGCTTAGAAAATGATATATTCTGGTATAAAGAACAGTCAATGTAAGTTCAAATAAGTTCATTGACGAAGAGTCTATCATTTCAATTCAGGTACGCATTTTGGTGAACAAAGCCAGCAGAAAATAAACCTGGTTTGCTTGGTTCCGAGCCTAGCTCATTAATTATCTTGCTGAGGAAGATCGTTTGAATTATATAAATCATTTATGTTGAACTGTGACTAAGAAGGCTTCCATTTAGGTGTAAAAACGTTGATGCATCTAACAGACAGGGGGAACCCTTAACTCGTTCCCTCATACGACAATTCTTCAGCAGACGATTTTGAACATATTTTGTCAAAAAATAGAAAATCTCTTTAATTGAATGGATAACCTATGACTAAAAGTGGAAAACATTGTGGCAAAAGGAGAAATTGCTCGTTTTGAGCAATTTCTTCTTTTGTCACAATGTTTTCAAAAAGCCGTCTGCTGAAGAGGCGTCAGAAAGCGTCTATATGAGGAAAAGGGTTAACTCGTTCAGCGCCAATGGCAATATTGAGCTTTTTGCAAACAATACAGATTAAGGTGAGTCAGCTCGTAACGAGCTGTCTCCCCTGAAATCAGCATTGTTCGGCTTTTAGTTATCAAAATATTTCAGAACTCCCTAAAACATGAAAATAGAGTCGTCCAATTTTTAACATGGAAGAGTCTACTTTAAATAATATGGCGCTGAAAGAGTTAATGGCGTTTATACTTTTCCAAATTAAATGACGCGTTTGCAGCAGACAATTCTCAAATACATTGTGACTAAGAAGAAATTGTTAAAATATTGAGAAAATTCTCCTTTTGCAATAAATATGTATTCTTTTTTATTTATATAGATTTTCATATACTTTGTTCTCTATATACTTTAACTTGGTCTGTTGACTATTTGTTTTTAGTGGGAAAGGGTTAAGAGAGAGCGTCTGTCCGAAAGTAGTGAACTATTGTATGAGTTATATCTTTAATGTTTAACACACGCAAACTTACTACAAATGCATTTCGCCAAACCACTTCCCTGTGTGTTTGTTTGAAGTAAATACAAATAAACTCACCCAAACAGATATATGGAAGAGTACATTGTATAGACACAGGGTCCCTCTAAGAGTTTAATGGTTAATCCATCATTAGTCTAAAGATCACGTGTGGGTAATCAGAAGTAGACATGAAGAAAATCATCGGCGCGTGTTTCAAAGCAGATGGGATTTGCAGAACCCCAGACCTCTCTTCCATAATTTGTTTATTTAGCTAATGGAACGCAGTAAAATCCTTTATGCTGTCGTGCTGCGAGGTATGCTCGCGTATATAAATCCTTTTACCCATAACATTAATCTTGTCGTTCTTTGAGGTAGAGGACGTTAACAAATGGTGATGATTTGATACCTAGAGTGTTCTCTCAAAAAAGATCAACATATATTTATTTTGATAATATGAACACTATTATAATTGTACAATATAGCCGTGTACGAATATTACTTTGATTATATTGAAGTATTTCATTGTTTTCTTCTCCCAAATAGTGCAGATGTGAACCAGTAAAGAAATTAACATAGACTATTCTTGAAAATAAAAGGAAACATACTTTTTGTTTAAGCGTTCCTATCTTCTGGCGTTTTGTTCCCGAAACGACCGAATTAACATAAGCGTTGTTTGAAGAATAAATTCTTAAAATTGCAGACAAGAAGAAAACATCGGGAGCAAATGGAATTATGTCTTTGATTCTACCGCGGAGGTTAAAGTCATCGATCGGAAGATGGGTGAGTGTGCGTCACTTTGTTGTTCCATTTCAACCGAATACATAATTAGAAGCCTAATCAGCGCTAAATATTAGATGGGCGGCGCTCTCCGAAAAACGACCGTAGGGAATTTGCGACCACTCTTGATAGAGACCAGCAGGCGCATTCGCGCAGTCTTATCTGGATCTGCAATGTTCGTCAATTTGTCATAAACGACTTCAAGAACCCCCTGTTAAGCAGGAGGACCCATTTCTATCCTTGATCGGTCTGAGTCCACACACGTGGTAATAAAAAAAAGGTTGGATTTCCTTGGACACTAATCAAATATACGGAATTAACATGTTCATAGCACCAATCATATTGACCAACCAGAACAAAAACAGATACAGTATCTAAACAAAACATTTTCTGAGAACACCAAAAGCTTTCCATTTTGCATTTTTAATGAACTTCGTAGTAAACATTCTTGTGCTAATTCAACTTTGTCGCACCAAAGTTATTTCTGAATTCGTTTAACCTTGATTTTGCATATTACACATGGTTTCGTCAAAACGTTTCACATTCTTGGCATAGTTTGATGAAGCTAAATGTCTGTAACGTTTAAGATAGAGTTTATAGGTTGCCTGATAGATCCCGAGATAAAATTCCAGGAATTATAAAACGTAATCAAAACCGTTTGCCTGGAATTAACAGCGATATGTTATGAGCTAACATTAAACTTGCATTATCCACTTGGATACCTTCAAAACTAGGGATCACTGACTGAGCCCTTCACTAAATGAGCCGTTCCACGAGAAAACCAACATTATGGACCCTGCGTAATGTATCGACCCAGATCAGCCTGCGCAGTCCGCGCAGACTAATCTGGGTCGACACATTCCGTCTCAGAGGGATATAGGTATAGGGTAATGATTCATAAAACAGAAAATCTACTGGAGGCGACAAGTGTCTGGTTTACTCTGCGCAGACTGATCTGGGTCGATACATTACGCAGACTCCGCAATGTTGGTTTTATCGTGGGACGGCTTTTAAAAATGTTGTTGTCGGCTTTCAAATGGGAAAATAAATTTGAACATATTGCTTCGGTGCAGATTTAATAATATTGTTGGGGATCGTTGAAGACATATGTACCAAGGAAAGATCGTGATCTGGAGGTCACGGGTTCGATACCCGGTTGCGGCGACATTCTTTCGGGCGATGTTTTCCATTGCCTCTCACCTCTGATCTATGTGAGAAAGTAGTCAGTGGCTTCGAAAGAATGTTGTGTAAGTACTGGTGTGGGAAAGCCAGGAAAACATGGGTAGGTGCACTGACCGCCGTGATATGACCAAAGCTGTTGAAAGCGGCGTTAAACTCCAAACAAACAAACAAACAAAACCAAGGAAAGACTTACTCCCAATGCTTTCTAACTACAATGCCCTTATAAGAGTTTCCTTTCTACATTTACAGTAGGAAAATACTAACTCAATGTATATTAAAATGTTTATTCGAATGTTTACTGTCTAGTAGAACAACAGCAAAATAGTGCACACAGTGTGAAAGAAATTTCTTATTTGTAAACAATCCGTTCTCATTTCCGAATCGCCAAGGTTGCTGCCACATCGCTGTTTTCCAATGATATTTCCGATAAATTTCCAATGTCTATCAAGGAAGGAAATTCGAACATCTGTAAAAATAAAGGAAAGGAAAAAACACCCTTATCAATGAAAAGCAGGTTATTTCCTCACTTGAAGTTTTGCTAAATAGATTCGTTTATTTCCTTCCTGTTTTTATATCCTTTTTAAATATTTTCAAGATTGAAATGATAGCGTGCTTTATGATAAGCACTTATATCCGAGTTTAGATTTTAATGATATACAATGGTATAGTTGTAGAAACGTGTCCATTTTATCAATTTATAGAGATTTATCATTTTTCTGCCTTGATATTTTCATTTGTTGTATTAGGGGAAGGATGAACTGAAACGTTTCTTTAACCGTTAACGGTACCCACGAAGTCCCTGACACAGAACACCAAAGTCCTCGTTCGTATCGGAGGTCAGTTACTGTTCCCATGCTACACTGTGCTGTGATCAGATAGCATTACACGATAACTTGTAAAGTATCACTGAATAGCATGGATCTGGTTACAGAGTTATCACGTATCTGATAACTCAAACATGTTTATCCTAGTGTTATCGTTTTTGCCAAATGCATTTGTATCTATGTCTGTTTACGGTGTTAGTTTTACTTATTTCAATGGGAGAAAGATTAATTGGTTGGTGTTTTACGCCGCTTTCAACACATTTTCAGTTATATCACGGCGTTTCCTGGATAAGTTACCAGTACTACTGGTCCATTTATCCTTACACCAGCCAGTCAGTCGTCATGCTGTCCCCGCAACCCCCTGGGGACCAAGGAGGGCAGCCACAACTACATTGTTTTAAAGTGTTGGCATGACCCGGCCGGGGATCGAACCCGCGACCTCTAAAACCCGAGGCGGGCGCTCTACCACTACACCGCCGAGGCGGGTCTGCAAAGGAAGATGGATCGCAGCTGCACATACCGAGACGAAAGGAGCGAAGCCCATCACATTGTTTCCTTCGTTCATCTTGTTTGGAAACACCGTTCGAAAATGTTTGGATAAAATACATTGATATAGGACAAAGTTTAACGCCCGTGGACCTAGAGTATACAATTTCCCATCCTGTGGGGTATATTAGCCACAGATGGGAGGAGGTTCAGACACAACAAACAAACAACCTCTCTGATTTCTTTAACTCTTTCAGAGCCAAAGGCAATATTGAGCTTTTTGCAAACAATACAGATTCAGGTGAGTCAGCTCGTAACGAGCTGTCTCACCTGCAATCTGCATTGTTTGGCTGTGAGTTATAAAATATTCCAAAAATCCTATAACATGAAAATAGAGTCGTCCGAATTTGAACATGGAAGAGTCTACTTTAAACAATTCGGCACTGAAAGAGTTAAACAGAATATTTAAAACATCAAGTCCCCTATATATATATTCAACTTTGTCGCACCACTAGAAAAGTAATTTTGCCAAGGACGTAGCCGAGACATATAAACACATACATGTATATCGAGAAACGGTTGTAACTAAAAAACTATTTTGAAAAACCCTGGTTTAGGGGCAAGTTTGACCCCTTTGTAAACAATGCAAATTTAGGTGCCATTGCTCAGAACGAGCAATGGCACCTAAATTTCCATTGTTTACCAAGAAAAATGATTTAACGATTATAGAGACTTTATGGCGAGGTGATTAACCTTGGTAAAAAAATACTAATTTTAGTTACAACCGTTTCACGCCAAGCCCTCGATTTGTCTCTGGACATAGGAAGTGTGGTTTGCCATGGCCGCAAACAGTGTAATACTAGCATCCGATCCTATGCTATACGATTTGTTTGGAACCATTTCTTTTTTCTGTTGAATACATACAACTTACATTATTAAGTTTGATTGTTGTCAAGCTGTTGTTTACTTTATGTAGGAGTTTTCTAGGAATAAAAATGAAATGAAACGAAAAATGTCGACCAAGAATAGACCAGGAACGATGTGCTCACATTTCCTTTTATCTAAACCATTGGTATTAATATATACGGAGATTTCACAACGCAATAAAATAGTATAAAGAATGCGCAATGTAAATCAACAACAATAGCTCATATTACTTACTGCGGGTCATATGATTTCAGTCCGTATGTGTGACATGATACATGTGATATACAGAGTTCAAAATCCTACTTAGCTAGACAGAGGCTAATTTTAGCGAGTGCAAAGTTGAATGTCCGTGCTGTCTGTATGCTATTTCATTGTCTGGGAGGCCAATAACTTGTATTTGAACGGAACAGACACAAAACAAACAAATATAACCACGGGGTACAATTAAATATGCCCAGCCACACGGAAATCTACTCTCGTAGTCTGAAACCATAATACTAAGAGCTGTTCCACGAGAAAACCAACATTGCGGACTACGCGTTAAGTATCGACCCGGATCAGTTTATGCATGCCGCGCAGGCGAATCCGGGCAGACACTGTTCGCCTCGTGAGGATTTCCTGTTTCGGGGATCATTAGTCTATACCTCTATCCCCCTGAGACGGAATGTGTCGGCCCGGATTAGCCTTCACAGACTGCGCAGGCTGACATGGGTCGATACATTAATAATGTTTGTTTTTTTTATCGTAACACGGCATACATTTTACGATAGAAATATGCTCCCGTCGTCTTGGTATAATAACTGTTCTAAAGAAATCTAGATTAGAATAATATGTGTAAGCTGTTTGTACATGTGTACATATATGTACATGTATGTCTGTGTCGTACATATAAGCATCTTCATTAGTACGTTCAATGATTACTGACGATATCATAAGGGTAAATATACTGATGTCGTGATATTAGTGAAATACTATAGTACTGTTGAAAACCCACACTTATTCAAATACCTTATTTTATTTCGGGAAATGAGATGTTATTTTAGAGTTTTAAAAGACACTAATATTAACTATTTCACTGCCGAATTTCACAAAGTCGACTCTTTCGGCATGTGGAAACAATAGACCACACCATGTTCCGTCTAACAGGAAATTTGGTAAAACGTAATGTCTAAGTGGCAAACAATGCAGATTTCAGGCGAGACAGCGCGTTATGAGCTGTCTCACATGAATCTGCATTCTTTGCAAAAGCATTTTATAGCCTTTGGCAGCGAAAGAGTTAATTGTTTTTTCTTCAGTTGTATGCCGAAAACGAGGCTTGGCTGTTGCCTTAATTCAACTTACCCACAATTATGGCTTTTAAGTTTTAACTGATTGCCTCATATGCCATCATGAAAGTCGTCTGTTTTAAAAATCTTTAGAAAAAAATAAAAAGAAACCCGTTAGAATGTATATTTGAAAGTTTTGAAGACGTCGTATGAACATAAAAAAACTACTCATATTGTTGAGCAAATAATGTTTTCCTTCTGGTGATTATACGGCTCCACAATTTAACCACAAACGTACCACTAAAACATGACAAATTAGCTCCAAAATAGCTCAACGACTGGGTATAAATTCGATCCCGAGTCACGACATTTTTTATGAACATCCCTTTCTCCTATAAAACCCAGCTGTCTTAACTCATTCCAACATGGACCACTTTAACCCTTTCCCATATATAGACGCTTTCTGACGCCTCTGCATCAGACGATTTTTGAAAACAGTGTGACAAAACAAGACATTGCTTAAAGTAAAACTATCATTTTTTCCTTTTGCCACAATATTTTCAAATTTGTTCACTAATAATTCCCTCTTTTATAAAGATTTTCTATAGTTTTATCCACATGTTTCCAATGTCGTCTGCTGCAGAATTGTGGTATGTGGAAAAGGGAAAAATATATGCTTTCTATAGTTGAAGAAAAAAAAAAACATAACAAATAGTTAACAAACTTACGGATTTTAGGATTTGGACAAACTCATGATTAATAACAAATTTGAAAACATTCATATTCTTGCTCTTAATTACCTATTTTAGTGTTTACTTTTATGCGATATAAAGAATAGATGCGAACATATGAAGCCAATATTCAGACTGTTTCAGCAAGGCTTTTAACCGTTTCCTACATACACCAAATTTGCAGTAGACGACTTGACAACATCTCAACGATAATATGGAAAATCTCCCTAAATGAAGACATCCTTATTGAATAGAGTTGAAAATATTGTGTCAAAAGGATAAATTGATCGTTTTGAGCAATTTCTTCTTTTGTCACAAAGTTTTCAAAAGTCTGAAAGTACTACTTTAGCCTTGATGCTTCTCCTTTTCAAGCAAGCCCATGCTTAAAACATGTAAAGGTATCCAATATCACAACAGGGTTGCCATGGAATTCAAACAAGCACCCCTCACAGATGTTTCTTATCAATTCCTAGCGCACGTGCGTATATTTTTTTCTGTTTAAAAGAGATGAGTCAAACATATGAGCTTATCGTGCCCAGCTTGACACGCAAAAACATTAATTATTAGCCCGAAATGACATCTGAAAAAGGGCTCTTCGGAACGACCTATTGAACATTTCTGGGTTATGTGTTAAATTGAAGTTAAAAATGATTTTAAACCCCGATTTCGAATCTATTTACAGAGGCGCAAAACAATAAATACATTTTAACCATTTCCCAAAGTCAACAAATCCGCAGCCAACGACTTTGAAAATATCCGGGCAATATTATGAACACTCTTTTAATATAGTGCTTGAATAATTGTGTAAATGCTGTGTCAAAAGGAGATATTGTTCATTATGGAAAATTACATGCATTTATCCGAAAGTTTAAGTTCCTCTTTCGGTTCGATGTTTTATTTACATCAACAACTAAAACGGGAGTTTATTCTACATCAACAACTAAAAAGGGGGTTTATTCTACAAGCAACAACTAAAACGGGGATTTATTCTACATCAACAACTAAAAGGGGGTTTATTCTACATCAACAATTAAAAAGGTGGTTTATTCTACATTAACAACTAAAAAGAGTGTTTATTCTGATTTCATTCAGACTTGCAAGGGTGATTCACAATAATAAGACTGGGGCGCAGTTGTTGAACGTTGACCTCTCGTACTACCAAAGGTTCAGAGTTCGATTCTTTTAATGAGCGGGTTCTGTCTTTGGAATATTTTCACACAAGAGGCGGGGAGTACTCGGTCTAGTGTGAATAATGAAAACTGAAAGTTTGTTTCGCAATCGATGTAGAATAAATAGGTTTTAACCCTTTCCTACATATAGACGCTTTCTGACGCCTCTGGAGCAGACGGCTTTTGAAAACATTGTGACAAAAGAAGATATTGCTCAAAACGAGCAATTTCTCCTTTTGCCACAATGTTTTCAACTGTATTCTTTAGTTACATATTTATCTAAAGAGATTTTTCATATTTTTGTCTAATTGTTTTCAAAGTCGTTGGCTGCAGATGTGCTGTATGTGGGAAAGGGTTAATTTATCTAATTCACTTACAATTATTCCCTTAGCCAAATACAACAAGCACCGCTGATATTGACTGGCGCAATTGGTATCTGCGTTATATCCTCCAAACTTCACATCTGATCCTTGCAGTCCGATCAGAATCATCTCCGTTTTTCACCTGGCCATGCAGATATGATGGAAGACTCTGGTCACCAAGCATGACAAAAAAGGAGACGATAAAGGAACGTATCTTTAACCCTTTCCCTCATACGACAATTCTGCAGCAGACGACTTTGAACATATTTTGCCAACACATAGAAAAATCTTTATAATAGAATGGATAACCTATGACTAAAAGTGGAAAACATTGTGGCAACAGGAGAAATTGATCATATTGAGCTGCAGAGGCATCAGAAAGCGTCTATATGAGGGAAAGGGTTAACGCAATAACCATTACTTTCAACAATTTCCTCGAGACAATTGTCGGTGACGTGTATGATATCACGACGCTGGGCGGGGCCGGGACACACCTTTTGTTTTTCGTGTAGCTGTAACACGCAATATTATTTTACGGTGTTACAGTTTGAGTTATCATTTGTTCACCGCATCATACCTTAACCCTTATACTGCTGAATTATGAACGGCTTGTATCACCATATATGGTCAGAGACGAATCTTTTCTCAACATTGATAAATGAAAAGTGAACAATGTCGATTCATAAAAGACTATGCGAAACTGTAGCTTAATCTTGGTCTACACTGCTCGTACTTACACTCTGATGTTTTACGAAAGAGTTCTCGTAAAATCGCGCGTGAAGTCCCGTTAATAAAGGGTTTAGTTTATTTTAATAACTGTCTTGGAAACAGACAGAATCGGATATGTAAAGATAAATAAAACTTCTGTCGTAGATAGATACCAGACGGGTATCATTTTAGCGTGTATATCATGATGCTATATATTACAATGTTACATTTGTTTTCGTAAACTGTGATCTAGGATCAAATTCCACATGAATCACTTCAATTTGCGTCTGCATTGTTAACAAATGTTTGATATATACATACATATTTTTACCACAATGACATAATAAAAAACTTATGAAAGATGTAGAAATGCGAATGAAACGCATACATAAAGAAGAATAAAGATAAACAGGAACGTGGAAATCTTGAGAAACTATAAAAAGCAACAAAACATTACCTAAGTAAAGAAAGAAGCAATTAAATGACTCTTTCAAGCACTTTTTGTTGTCAATTATTTTTATTTATGTTTTAATTTGAAATTTACAGCTTTTAGCTTGAACAGGTAAATTGTATTGTACTTCAGCTTTATAAACACTTTTAACAAGTTTTAAATTATTTTATGGAGTAGGGTTTGATACATATTGGTACTAAGTGTCGAACATTGTGAATAAGGATTAGAAGGCACGAATATGATGACTTGCCTTAGTCTTTATTGTTCGCAAACGAATTTTTACTGAAATCAAGCAAGATAGGGGTTCAAAAAGACCCTCATTTATTGAAATTTGACATAATAACGTATACTGGCTATTTTCTCTACGAATGTTCCGTGTGGTAATATTAACTTTTATCTTGCAATGAGCAGATTATGGGATAGACCAAAGGCTCAACAATTATTAATTCTCCCAACCTCAACAAATAAAGTTCATATCTTAAGTCAAATATCTTAAGTCAAGGACGAAATATTCTCTATTTATGAATCGTTATCTGACACTGAGCAAGATTAAAACTTTGATTTTCATTGGACTTATATATGACTACACACACTTTAAGATTGAGAGAGAAAGTCATAAATATATCAGAAACAATATAGACCCGGGATTAGTTATTAGGACTAAAATAGATACTAATTTCATGCTTTCCTTGTCATTAAGTAAATTATCGGTAATAAAAGCTCACACGTGGTCAAAATGCAATGTGAATGTATCGCTAGATCAAGATTCGACCAGCACAGATGCAGATCGGTTCACGGACCTATGTAACGTTTTGGCGCTGTATGTTTAGTATAAATTAGATTCCAATGTACATGTTTATATGAGCCGTCCCGCGAGAAAACCAACACTATGGTCTCTGCGTAATGTATCGACCAGATCAGCGTGCGCAGTCCGCGCAGACTGATCCGGGCCGACACATTCCATCTCATGGGGATAGAGGTAGAAAGTAATGATTCCTGAAACAGAAAATCCACAAGAGGCGAAATATGTTTCTCCAGGTAAGCCTGCGCGACATGCTTAGGCTGATCAGGGTCGATACTTAACGCAGATACCATACTGATGGGCGGCTCATATATATTACCACGTTAAACTTTGCCCCGCTGACATCCTGCAACGGGTACCACAACCATTGGTGTTAACCCTTCCTTTTCCCATATACTAACGCTTTCTGACGCCATTGCAACAGACGACTTTTGACAACATTGCAGTAAGTGTACCTCTTCATATATAGAGAGTTTCCATGTGTTTGCCTAGATCTTGTCAAAAAGTCGTCTGCTGCAGATTAGTTGTATGTGGTAAAGCGTTAAACAGCGAACAATAGATAAGTAGATCAATATCAGAATTACACGAATGTACAGACTGATCTTGGTCTAGACTGTTTGTAGTCTTTTGCAGTTGTATTTTTGAAGTAATGCATTACAGAAAAGCGAATTGTAGACCAGGCAAGGGTTAACCCTTTCCCTCATATAGACGCTTTCTGACACCTCTGCAGCAGACGGCTTTTTGTAAACATAGTGACAAAAGTAGAAATTGCTCAAAACGAGCAATTTCTCCTTTTGCCACAATGTTTTCCACTTTTAGTCATAGGTTATCCTAAGAAATTTTCTATTGTTTGAGAAAATATGTTCAAAGTCGTCTGCTGGAGCATTTTTCTATGTGGGAGAGGGTTAAAGTGTTGGGCATCTCTTTTCGGTATCTGTAGATGTTTTCCACATCAAAGCAACCCGTCGTTAACAGCCATGAAAACAGACAAAAGATCGGAAAAACTTCAAACAGTAACGCGCGTATGTCACAAAACATGCTTTAATGGGTTTCTTAATGACCTCTCCACTGTATCTCTCCCTGCAACATTGTTGTTTACGTATCTAAGCGTGATATGCTTACAATAGAACCCTTACCTCCGTTCCATTTCGAGGTCTTAGCGTGAAACAGTTGTAACTAAAAACCTATTTTGAAAACCCTGGTTTAGGGGTAATTTTTGACCCTTTTGTAAACAATGCAAATTTAGGTGCCATTGCTCAGAACGAGCAATGGCACCTACATTTCCATTGTTTACAAAGAAAAAATGAGTTAACGTTTATAAAGACTTTATGGCGAGGTGATTAACCTTGGTAAAAAAAAATACCAAATTTAGTTACAACCGTTTCACGCTCTCTTTCAATCGTCTCGATTTGCGTCATGTCATCGGAGAATCAACAGCAGTGTTTTTTTTTCTGACAATGTGCCGCCTCGGTTGTGTAGTGGCACTGGCAGAACGTCCACCTCTGCGCCGGAGGTTGCGGGTTCGATCGACGACAGGGATGTATAAATAACTTTAAACACGGTAGTAATGGATGGCCTTGTGCTCGGGGATTGTGGGGTTAACCATACGACTGACTCGCTGATGTCATGAAAAATGGACCAGTGCAACTGGGAACGTACCCAGAGCACGCAGTGATATACATGAAAACGTGGTTGAAAGCGACGTAAACACTATGCAGAAAGAAAGAAAGAAACAAACACATAATGTATGACAGGTGGAGATAAAGATGTAATATCAGTCTATATGCAGTCTGATCTTACATCTACACAACGCGTTATATGTTTCGATAAAGTATCAGTAGCTCATCGGTGATCAGCTTAATTGGTTAATTGATTGATTGATTGATTGATTGATTTATTTATTTATTGATGATTAATTGATTGGTTGATTGATTTCAGCTGAAAGACGTCGTCTGCTGCAGTTTTGATGTATGTGGGAAAGAGTTGAAGTATTTAAATCATTAGGCATGTTTTTATTATTCCTGTATGCGAATCAAGCCGATAACTTATTCTCTTTTATATTTGTTGTACATGTATATGATAAGTTTAATAACATATGAGCCGTTCCACGAGAGAACCAACATTGCGTAATGTATCGACCCAGATCAGATCAGCCTGCGCAGTCCGCGCAAGCTAATCCGGACCAACACACTCCGCCTCAGGGGGATAGAGATATACACGAAGAGTAATGATTCCCGAAACAGAAAATCCTCAGGAGGTGAAAAGTGTCTTTCCGGGTAAGCCTGCGCGGCATGCTTAGGCTGATCCGGGTCGATACTTTACGCAGAGTCACAATGTTGGTTTTCTCGTGGAACGGCTCATATATTTCAAATCGACTATAAAACAAACCCCAAAAAGTTGTCGGTTTCCTGGAGACAATACTATTGCTCGCGCCAATGATATGCATGAAAAATCAAAATGGTTGACCACAATGTCTGCGAAATCGACTATAAACTCTTCAAAGAGTTCAGCTTAATGAAGCTCTGAGGGTGTGTTCCAGTGTTACATGTCTGCATTTTGCACTCGAATACTCTACTCATAGGCATATTGCTAAAGTGAACAATTTATCATTTTCAGTAGGTTTTATTGTTATATTCTCATGTCGTCTGTTGTGTGGGCGGTAAGGGTCAGCGTGGGCGGTAAGGGTCACCACGTACCAAGAGGAAGGAGAAACGATGAAACGGAAACGAAGAACAAAGACATTTTTGTCATTACAATGCTATAGAACTGACATGTTTGTATCTGTTTTATAAACTTATTGTTATTTTATAATCCTTACCAACATGCAAACTTATGTTGAAACATCGTGAACAAAGGAGAAATTAATCATAGTGTTTTGAACTTTTTAAAAAAAAAAAATGCTTTCATTCATAGTGAATATCCATATTTTTGCCTAAATGTTGTACATGCTTGGTATTTGTAGCAATAACATAAATGTGTCCAAACACAAAGGGTAACGTTGACCGCTTTTATCATTTACCTTATCATTTTTTGAACATTGACGGATGACAATTCAAATAAAAATCTGTTCACCTGAATCTGTTTTGTTTAAAAAAACATCCTCAATATTACATTTATAATTATAATAATAATAATAATAATAATAATAATAATTATTATTATTATAATAATAATTATAATAATTATAATAATAATAATAATAATTATAATAATAATAATAATAATAATAATAAAGGCTTCATTCAGATTCGCGCTTTGACTCTTTGTTGAATACCCAATTGATAGCTGTGTGGATAGCTCATGGCTATATATTCGATAATATGGCGGACACCCAACTACTAGCTGGCTGTTTATTCGTACTCTGGCAGTAGATTGAATACCCAACCACCAATAACCAACTAACTGCTAACTTCACACACCTACATATCTGCATGGAATAAATTGGTCTCTACGCGTAGTGTTTCTTGAAAATTGAATAGTGTTTTTTAAATAGTGTTAAATCACGGCTTTTCCTGGGTAAATAACCTCATCTACCGGTATGATTTTATCATAACACCGATGCACCAGTCGTATTGCTATCCCCGCAACCATGAACGCCAAGGAAGGACGCCATTGTTGCCATGTGTAAAGTCTTCGGAATGACCAAACCGGGGATGGAACCCTGGTCTCCAACTCCAAATGCAGACGCTCTTACCACTACGCCATGGAGACGTCTGGTTCTTCACAAGTTACGACTAACTGGCTGGTATCAGTAGTACTGGTAACTTACCCAGGAAACACCGTGATATAACTGAACACTTGTTGAACACGACGTAAAACACCGTGATATAACTGAACACTTGTTGAACACGACGTAAAACACCGTGATATAACTGAACACTTGTTGAACACGACGTAAAACACCGTGATATAACTGAACACTTGTTGAACACGACGTAAAACACCGTGATATAACTGAACACTTGTTGAACACGACGTAAAACACCGTGATATAACTGAACACTTGTTGAACACGACGTAAAACACCGTGATATAACTGAACACTTGTTGAACACGACGTAAAACACCGTGATATAACTGAACACTTGTTGAACACGACGTAAAACACCGTGATATAACTGAACACTTGTTGAACACGACGTAAAACACCGTGATATAACTGAACACTTGTTGAACACGACGTAAAACACCGTGATATAACTGAACACTTGTTGAACACGACGTAAAACACCGTGATATAACTGAACACTTGTTGAACACGACGTAAAACACCGTGATATAACTGAACACTTGTTGAACACGACGTAAATCACCGTGATATAACTGAACACTTGTTGAACACGACGTAAAACACCGTGATATAACTGAACACTTGTTGAACACGACGTAAAACACCGTGATATAACTGAACACTTGTTGAACACGACGTAAAACACCGTGATATAACTGAACACTTGTTGAACACGACGTAAAACACCGTGATATAACTGAACACTTGTTGAACACGACGTAAAACACCGTGATATAACTGAACACTTGTTGAACACGACGTAAAACACCGTGATATAACTGAACACTTGTTGAACACGACGTAAAACACCGTGATATAACTGAACACTTGTTGAACACGACGTAAAACACCGTGATATAACTGAACACTTGTTGAACACGACGTAAAACACCGAACAATCAATTAATCTGTTCGAATTGTAGGAGGACAGTGAAGGCTCATGTTAGAATAACCGTTTCCCTCATACAACAAAACTGCAGCAGACGACTTTGAAAAACATTGTGACAAAAACCTGAAAAGTCTCCACTAAAGATAGCTTAAGTGTTATATAAAATTGTAAACATCGTGGCCAAAGGAGAATCTAATTGTTAATCATGAGCAATTTCCCCTTTAGCCACAATGTCGTCAAAATGCGTCTGCATGTGGGAAGGGGTTAAACGTATTCACATGCCGACATAAGTCTTCACAGTTGGCACATGAACCAGGAACCCATGTCACAGGACAGGGTTTATATACTCTTAACAAAGTTCACTATCACAATAGATATACGAAACTAATGCACTTCTCCATATAACCCTTTCACACAAACAGACGCCATTTGACGCACCAACAGCTAACGACATTTGAAAACATTGTAACAAAAGTAGAAATTGCTCATCATGAGCAATTTCTACTTTTGACACAATATTTTCAACTATACTCAATAATTATACTTTCAATTATAGAAATTTTCTATATTTTCACTAGATTTCCATTTCAAAATCGCCTGCCTCCGATATGAATTACACGTGGGAAAGGGTTAGACATCTGGTTAAGTACTTTTTGTCCCATTGTGAAGAAACAACATGATGATAAACACATTGTTTAGAAGATTTATTTGTTACTATGGTGTTACGCCAAAGTGTTCTAATAGCATTTTTGCCGTGAATCTGTCGTCAAACGATAACGCACTCGGTTGGACAACAAATAATGTAAGCCCTTTTCACTGATAACAGTCAGCTCGACGCATACTTATTCCATTGTTTTAAGCAGGAAATACCTCTCGGGCGCCATGGATCTCGAAAGGTGTAACGGAAATTCACATGTACGCTATCTAAACAGATCACACCTGTATGCCGCGGCTTAGTCGGTAAACTACTATAGGCCAGCTGGCATTATTAAATGATAAATGTCCACTTAAGCACTTACTTATAGTACACCGCTGTGAGACTAAACATAGGTTAAGGGGCGCTCTTCAACCCCGTTCTACAACTGGACCAAGGTTCAAGTAGGTATTAAATCCACACTTTTTTCTAGGCACTGGTTGCCGTCGTACAACAATGGGTTAATGATCCCTTTGTAATCATATATAGGAATACAGTCGAGCCGGGCGAAGCGGGGGTCGTGCGGCATCTGCCTTCACAGTCTCGTCAGTCTTCACTCTCTGCATGCAGGTTTGAGTGACCCGGATGTAACTTCACACACGAACATACGCCATACAGGAACCTAACCGCAAGACGCGACTCATTCCACGGGAAAACTAACATTATGGAATCTTCGTAATGTATGGACCCAGATCAGCCTGCGCAATCCGCGCAGGCTAATCCGGGCCGACACATTCCGTCTCAGGAGGGAATGAGGTATAGAGTAATGATTCCTGAAACCGAAATTCCACAGGAGGCGAAAAGTGCCTGTTAGGATTAGTGCGCGCGGCACGGTAAGGCTGATCTGGGTCGTTGCATTACGCAGCGTCCACACTGTTGGTTTTCTCTTGGAACGGCTCAAATGATAAACTTCACCATAACCCTGATGTTACTATATAGTTGACCCTTTCCCACATACAACACATCTTCAGCAAACGTTTGTAAAATATATATTCATGAAGATATAATTATTTTCTGAATTTAAAAACATTGTGGCAAAAGGGGGAATTGCTCATGTTGAGCAATTACCCTTTTTGTCACAGTAGTTTCAAAAAACAACTGCTGCGGATGCGTGAAAGTGCGTCTGCAATTTGGAAAGGTTTTTAAGTTCAACAAGTGATTTTAATCACTATCGATATAGTTCCAACATGTCCGCCTGTCGACTGTTTGTATGTGACGATCCCACACTTTAACTCCGCTTTCATGGGAATTGATACCGTAACGTTTAGACCAGAAAGTCGGCGCTTTAAACGTAATATGCTTGAAAATGTATTGAGAAAACATTGAGAAATTAGAAAATGGCGAAGTTTAATTGTGTTATAGAGTTGGACAATTTATATACAATACAATATAGTACAATATACCAGGGACGTAGATAAGAGGGATAGGCAACTCCAGCTGTACACCTGTTATCTGATTAAAATATCACATGAAGAAATAAAATTGTCCAAATATTCACATATTGTAGCAAATAAAACACAATTGGCACATAAACAAAACATACATATTCTGAAAGCTTAAAATTTCAATTAAAGTTAGAGATACAATGAACAACTGGAATTTCTTTGTATTTTGAACAATGACTGGTTTAAAAGACACAGATATTGGGATTTCTGAATTATATTATCTTTTTCCAAAAGTTAATAGACATACATTTTTCATAAGGATAAAATATAATCAAAATCTGTAGTATATTAAAATATTTGTATCTACTGCAATAGAAGAATGTTTAAACTTCCAGAAAATAATTTCTTTATTTTCATATCTAGAATAGTTTTTTAGTTTTACTTGCTACAAATGTTGGCACGGGTGATATTTTAGTATATAATTTGGTTACTTATCCCTCTTATCTACGTCCCTGAATATACTTTGCTTCATAAAAAGAAATTTTAGCAAACTTTAAACAAACAGAAATCATAATAAATGGCAATAACTTTTTTGAACAACGGTACATATATAACCAAAAAGTGTTGCAAATTTCACACCATACACGATAATGGGCAATTTCCCCTTTTCTCACAACGTTTTCCAAAATGGTCTGCTTCAGAGCTATTAGGTTTGCAAACAAAGAATAAGAACAGTTTAATACAAATATTAGACTTAGTTAAGTGATTAACCCTTTCCCTCATACGACAATTCTGCAGCAGACGACTTTGAGCATATTTCGTCAAAAGAAATGAAAATCTCTATAATTGAATGAATAATCTATGACTTAAAGTGGAAAACATTGTGTCAAAATGAGTAATTGCTCGTTTTGAGCAATTTCCACTTTTGTCACTATGTTTTCAAAAAGCCGTCTGCTGCAGAGGCATCAGAAAACGTATATATGAGGGAAAGGGTTAAAGTATATCAAATACTATCCAGGAGATAATCACCGTATTGAGTATGCACTTGTAGGTCGTCAAGCGTCCAACTGAAAGACAAACTTATGTCATATTTCATAGTGTGACATCGGGAGATCTATTCAGATGTATCGAGCACAGTAGTCGTTAAATAGCTGTTAGTTTTAACAGATATCTAAACGATCGATTTGTTACGTTATCTAATTGTTCAAGTTGTATGTCAACTTTGTTAGGTAAATATGAATGCAACCCTGTAGTCTAAAATGTAGATTTGTAATATTTTTTCACATTTCTCTTAAAAAAATACAAAAAACGCAAACCTAACCGGGGGTGACACAATCTCAAGCGAAACTGTGACACAGTCACTACACGCCATGTTTGTTTGCGTCGAAAGCCGTACGTAATTATTATTCAAAATCATTATGAATAATTTGGTTGTCTAAAAACCGTTCCATCTACTTGATTCGTGTCTCCCAAAATGGTACGAACAGCGAGCGAGTTGAAATCGTTGTGGGAAAGGTAAATGTTTCTCGGTACGATCAAATGTAAATCTACCCTTGTTGAAAACAAATAAGAAGCAAACATTTTGGCAAAAGGATGAATTGCCCTTTATTTGCAATTTCTCCTTTATCAAGAAGTTTTCAAAAGTCGTTTGTTGAAGGTGCGGCACAATACGTGCAGTAACCTAAACTGATAGGGTTCATCATTCTGTTTTTGCGCGATATGACTTTACCCTTTCCAACATACAACAAATCTGCAACGACTTTGAGAAAACATTTGGCAAAATAAAGACAAATCTTTAGAAAAAAAAAATAAAAAAATGATGCTGTCAAAAGGTGAAATTGCTCACATTGAGGAATTTCTCCTTTCGCCGCAATGTTTCCAAAAGTCGCCTGATGAATAGACGTCAGAAGACGTCTGCGAGTGGAAATTGGTTAAATACAAAACATGGCCGCCCACGTGTGGCAGCCAACAAATTAGGTGCGGAATGGTAATCAAGAATTTAATGGCCGCTGTCAGGATTTCGAGTTATTGCCTGACAAATCCCCTTTGATGCGGACATTGATCATTCTATTCGCGGAATTTCTTGGCAGGACCATTTACAGGGCATTTTCATAATGGAAGAATGTCCGTGGATATGGCAAATGACCGTTATTTTAAAACACTTTGCATTAAGTTAATCCCTTCACTAAAATGTTGTTAATCCCTGTTTACTGCAATTGTGTTTCCCCGCGTCCCACATTCAGGCGCGTTCTGATGCCTCTGTTTTATTTGAAAAAATATTGGCAAAAGGCGAAATTGCACCATTTGCCACAATGTTTTCAGCTCTATTAAATAATTACACTGTTTCCATATGTTAGGCTAGCAGATTTTTGGTGATGATGGGATGATATGTTGGAATAGTTTAACCAATAATCAGGCATAGCAGAAGGAAGAACGAACATCTATGGTTTTGTTTTTTATATAAAAGTGAATAATCAACACAGTTTCGAGTCGACCTATCAGTTATAACACCTACATTGTTACCCGGATCAATTACCTACCAGTATTACATATCCTGATACCGACAGTGGCGTAGCTCCCTTTATGCCACTGTAGGCACGTGCCTACACATTCTTTCTCAAAATGCCCCAAAATGCGGCTGCGGCGATAGTCATCTACGTAATGTATCGACCAGATCAGCCTGCGCTGTCCGCGCAGACTGATACGGCCGACACATTCCGTCTCAACAGAAAATCCACAGGAGGCGAAAATTGTATATCCGGGTACGCCTGTGTGGCAAGCTTAGGCTGATCCGGGTCGATACTTTACGCACAGTCCACAATGTTGTTTTTCTCACGAGACGGCCTACACATTGATTATTGCCAAGCTACGCCCCTGACCGATGCCTCAGTCGCAATGATAGCCCCTGAAATCATGATAGCCCCTGAAACCATGAGAGCCCCTGAAACCATGATAGCCCCTGAAACCATGATAGCCCATGAAACCATGATAGCCCCTGAAACCATGATAGCCCCTGAAACCATGATAGCCCCTGAAACCATGAGAGCCCCTGAAACCATGAGAGCCCCTGAAACCATGAGAGCCCCTGAAACCATGAGAGCCCCTGAAACCATGAGAGCCCCTGAAACCATGAGAGCCCCTGAAACCATGAGAGCCCCTGAAACCATGATAGCCCCTGAAACCATGATAGCCCCTGAAACCATGAGAGCCCCTGAAACCATGAGAGCCCCTGAAACCATGAGAGCCCCTGAAAGCATGAGAGCCCCTGAAACCATGATAGCCCCTGAAACCATGAGAGCCCCTGAAACCATGAGAGCCCCTGAAACCATGATAGCCCCTGAAACCATGAGAGCCCCTGAAACCATGAGAGCCCCTGAAACCATGAGAGCCCCTGAAACCATGATAGCCCCTGAAACCATGATAGCCCCTGAAACCATGATAGCCCCTGAAACCATGATAGCCCCGGAAACCATGATGGCCCCTGAAACCATGATGGCCCCTGAAACCATGAGGGCCCCTGAAACCATGAGAGCCCCTGAAACCATGATAGCCCCTGAAACCATGATAGCCCCTGAAACCATGATAGCCCCTGAAACCATGATAGCCCCTGAAACCATGAGGGCCCCTGAAACCATGAGGGCCCCTGAAACCATGAGAGCCCCTGAAACCATGAGGGCCCCTGAAACCATGAGGGCCCCTGAAACCATGAGAGCCCCTGAAACCATGAGGGCCCCTGAAACCATGAGGGCCCCTGAAACCATGAGGGCCCCTGAAACCATGAGGGCCCCTGAAACCATGAGAGCCAAGTAAGGTTTGTTTGATTGTATAGTGTTTTATGCCGCTTTCAAAAAAAAAAAAAAAAGAATCAAGTTACATCACAGCGTTTCCTGGATAATTTGCTAGCACTACTGGTCCATTTGTCCTGACACCAGCCAGTCAGTCGTAATGCTAATGAACTCCACAAGCCTGAGCACCAAGGTGGAAACGCCATAACTGCCATTTTCAAAGTCTTTGATATGACCCGGCCGGGAATCGAACCCGCACCCGGGGGCGCACGCTCTACGACTACACCACCAAGGTGGTGTTAGGGAGGGAAGCCATTACAACAATATTTTGTTTAAAGTATTTGGTATGACCCATCCTTGGATCGTACTCTAGTCTTCCACTATCGAGGCGGACGTTCACAGCGAACAACTGATACAGTATTATTTGACACTGTGTTAGATTACTTGAATTCATCCCAGGTGTATACGTAGATTAAATGAAAATACACAACAAAAAACCAACCCAATATATATATCATTTTCAGATAGATACACTGAATACAGCCCAGGTGTATACGTAGATTAAATAAAAATACACAACAAAAAACAAATCCAATATTTATCATTTTCAGATAGATACACGGGCTACATTCTTCATATATCATCGACAATCAGAAAACGACGCAAATATTTGATTAATAGGTACACGGTTTTTCCAGGAATTTAAAGGTGCAACCTTTGAATGTCTATGAAAATGTCAAACCGGATTTCGGGCAAGCTTTGAATACCATGAACATAATAAATTATTTGAACATCATCAATGTCCACCTTGTGCATAAATAACTTTCTCCAAAAATCAACATCTGGAAAAATAATTTCTTCTGAATAATCATTTAAAAATGTCATCGTTTTGCAGATGTTAAGACTCACAAGTTATAAATGACCAGGCTATGAATCATTTGTCATTTGTATGTAAACTCTGCGTTTTAGGCGCGAACATGTCGATGTCTGATAACCCAGCTGGCTTTGGACAAATTTTATGGCCAATTTAAAGACCGAGGTATGTCTAATGAAATAACTCTATTACCGGGACTAATTAACACGAGGCCATATGTTTATTTATGGTAATGAACAAACTGTTTCTATCTCTCCTCTATTCGACACACTCATTTGCTACGGAGCTTGGTAATTACACATTTAGGCCGCTACAAGAGAGAATGATTTCTTATTCAATGTAAATGTATTATTAATGGAGGAGAGACCGCCGACCGCTCGAGCTCTTGAAATCAATAACGGTCAATGTTTGTATAGTCATGATGTACCGCTTCGATGGTGTAGTGTTAGAGTGTCCGGCTCGGGCGCGGGAGGACGCGGGTTTGTTCCCCTATCGGGTTATACCAAATACTTCTAAACCCATGACTTATTTTGACCGCGTCACAGAAACCGACCGTTCGAGCTCATGAAATCAATAACGATCAATTATGTTATAGTCATGATGTACCTCCTCGGTTGTGAAGTGGTAGAGCGTCCGGCTCGGGTGCAGAAAGGCTGTGGGTTTGTTCCCCGGCCGGGTCATCCACAAAACGTTTGTTATCAGCTTGATTGGTATTGTTGAAATCATCATACGGGACGTTCAACGTAGTTTTACTTGACAGATCTTAGACAAACATGTGTCATTGATCTCTATCAAACCTATTATGCAGAGCTGTAAGACAGGTAAGTGTCCATGACATGACATGTCCATTTATTTGCATTACCTATCAAAATAGTTGAAATTAAATATCCGGCGAGTTTTGATGTAAGGCTTGTATTGTCTGTCCTCCGTGGTGTAGTGGTCAAAGCATCTACCTCCCTCGAAGCGGAAGGACTAGGTTTAATCTTTGGATGCGTTGTAACAATGATACTTAAAAGATTAGTAATCGCTTTCACCTGTTTGCCTAGCAAGGGTTAAGAGTAAAGCATCACGACTGACGCACCGGTGTCAGGGTAAATGATAGCGGATATAATTGATAAATCACCATGAAAACTCCGTGATGCAACTGAAGTATTGTTGAAAATGGCATTAAAACAAACAAAAATGTATACACTTTATGTAATTAGAAAAGTTCTTTTACTAACAAACCGGTAACATTTAGAATACGTTTAACTTATTGTTATTTTAAATGTGTGAATCGTTTGATAGTCCCTTAAGGTCAAATTACGCTAAATACATTCTTCTATAGTCCCTAAAAAAACACTTTGTTTGCGTAGAAATGAGTGTATACCATCCCCAGAATGCATTGAATATATGACATTGAGTTTAAATGCATTGTGAATGTGTATAGGATGCACTTGAAATGATTGATTTGATCACTTTTAGTATTTTGACCTTGTTTGAAAGTGAAAGTAGAGATTGCTAGACACTGGTTTTGTCTGGGCCCGATTTGGTCCAAAATGACGGTTACCATTTTCACCTGGTGAGTTCTTTCTTGCATAATGCATTACCCCACATTTTCTTTGGATTGCTTTAAAGCTATGAGGTAACTCTTTTCAATGATACATGAGAAACGCTTAGAAAGTGTGACAATTGAGGACTGAAACTGGTCGATTTACATGGAAACAAAAAAGGATTATTTTTGGTGTATTGTAACCTAAAGCGTATAGGCAAAGTCTGAATGTAAAAAACAACGCAGTTAATTCTATAAAATTTCATTCAAAACGATTTTTGCATTTTAATACGAAATACGTGATATTTCGATTACAAGTAACAGCTGTTTCTGGGAGTACACGCGACTGTTTCAATTAGGAAACAAAAACATCCGCGGACTGCGTGACATGGGCGCACGCTTGGAATTTTAAGAACGAGAAAGCCTATAGCGGAAACACACGCTTGTCCAAACAGCTGAACTCTAGTGAATGCGCCGGCGTATGCTGACCCTTTTAGCAATGGAAACAATAATATGTCATTTATACGCTATTTTGTGGTTATAGCACCGTCAAATATTATATGTATACTCTCTGAGAGTGGAATAAGAACTTCAGTAGAATAATTTGTCTTATTTTTAATATGCTATTTTATTACCGTTTTAATCCATTACTTGTTCTTTGTGTTCCTTTTCCGATAACGACAACTGTTTTCAGTTACTCCTTTATAATATTATCCGAGGGCACTTTACGATATGTTGTCTTATCACCTGTTTATGGCATGTCGCAAATTTCATGGTCACGTGGCTGGAATTCACACAGCGCAACGCTATCGGTTGACGTTAATTCTCCTGTTTCGCGGTCTTTGCCATTAAATACGTTTCAAGAGCAGCTAGATCGATGGTCCTTAAATGCTAATGACATATACTATATCAAGGACATTATGCTATTAGATGACAACGTTCGTCATGCTCTTGCTTTATCCAGTGTAACACATGTACGCAACGACACATCTGTCAATCTTTGATATTTCCAACACGAGTCGGGTGTGGCGATTTCGAGTCTTAGAGTGAACATACCTTTTAACCCCACCCTTTCCGACATACAGCACATTTGCAGCAGACGACTTTGAAAACATAGTGACAAAAACCCTGAAAAGTCTCAATGAAAGATAGCTTAATTGTTAAATAAAGTTGACAACATTGTGGCCAAAGGAGAAATTGCTCATCATGAGCAATTTCTCCTTTGGCCACACTGTTTCAAAAGTCGTCTACTGCTATTGCGTCAAAATGCGTCAAAATGCGTCTGCAGGTGGGAAAGGTTGTTGATTTCCGTATAAATTCGTAAGAGATCGTTATTTTTCCTTGACTTGTCTGACATTTTCACCGGACAATAAGTCCACAAACAATGCCGAGCTCTTACGACTTAGGACACAAAATTGCCGAGCCTAAATGAACGACAATGAGTGAAAGTCATTGCTACCATTTGTAAAGAATAAGGTATGGCCCAGCTGAACCCGTGACCTCCCGCATCCGAGTCGGACGCTTTACCACTGCACATCCGAGGCGGTAACATACAGAAGTGAAGATTCTAATAAAACCCTGCTCAACTGAGCATAAACAACAACATTAGTGTGTTTATCGAGCGATTTATTGCAATTCCGTAACGGATAAGTGGAATAACAATAGCATCCCCCCTCCAGAATGTGCACCTGTGTATCTGCTACTTGCAGACGTGTAGTCAAGGTACGTTCTCCTCTTAAGCTTTTCTGTACGCTGATGCAACACAGCCTCTTTTCGCTAGACACTGCCCCTGTAGGTGAATGTAGTTATGTTCGATGTTAGGTATTTTTGTTCACATTACGATCAGTCTGTATGTATATAAATGACCTCTTAGTTTCGTACACATTCATCGCTGCTGATTTATATTCTATAACTAACATGTCCTATTTGAAATGTGCATGAACTCATCAAAAGTCATGGGACTGTTAGCCCTTGTGGGAGGGAGGGAGGGGTTGAGGGGTGGGGGTGGAAGACGAATGACGCTTGTCACATTGCCTTTTATCAATCGTCGGAAAGAATGCCGGCCAAGTTGGGGTATGAACTCACAATCCCTGGATTGACAGCCCGCGTCGCTACCGACAGGGCTACCAGAAGAAGCAACTTATAAAACGGTATCCTGTGTTGTTTTCTCTCTTTTAATTAAAGAATACTCATTGAGTAAAGGTTAAAACATTAAAGCAAACGTAGACGTTACTTATCATTTATTAAGCATTTTTTTCTTTTCAACGTCCGTTGCAGATTCGCCAAAATACAGCGCAAGAGGGATAGAGTAATTAAACCAGTTCCGTCCGACAAGCAGGTAAATATTTTTAACCCTCTCCCTCATGTATTCGCTTTATGACGCCTCTGAAGCAGACGGCTTTTTGAAAACATAGTGACAAAACGAGCAATTTCTCCTTTTGCCACAATGTTTTCCACTTTTAGTCATAGGTTATCCATTCAATTATAGAGATTTTCTATGTTTTGACAAAATATGTCCGAAGTCGTCTGCTGCAGAATTGGCGCATGAGGGAAAGTGTTAAAAACACCGTGTTTACAATTTCTATCAGATTTACTTGTAATGTAATGTAATTATTATTATAGAGACCAATTGCTCTGATCAAACATAAGCGTTCTAGCTTCTATAGGCCCATTTGGTAGTGTACACACATCTAACAGTTGCAGATAAATTCAAGGGACAGAGTTAGATACAAGGGAGTCCGGGTGTGCGATACCCTAGCTCTTTCCGAAAAGACCCCTTGGTTCTTTAACGTGCTCAATGTAAAGCATCGATACACGCGAGGCACTTTTCCCTGGAATGGACCAGTACTTGACCTCTAGTTGGGTGGAAACACTTAAATCACCTCAGAAAAATCCAAGCCCGGACCGGGATTTGAACCCCCAGACCTCTGGATTGACAGTCAAACGTGTTAACCACTAGATCACCATGCCACTCACACGTACATTACAATAGATGTTCCATACTTTTGTCATGCTGTTTCCGAGTCGGCTCCTACATAGTTATAGTATGGGGGTAAGAGTAAAGATGAATCATTTAGTTGAAATAATTTATTCATGGCCAAGTTAGCAACATATGATGCGCAATTTATTAATTTCGGTGTGTCATAGATCACCGAGTTTATTTTATCCGTGCAGCATGATTCAAACGCATTGTCGCGCTACGTATCCCGGATTCACAATGCAAACAATCATACATATAAAGCGACTGTTGATAGAAACGATGTAATGATCTCTACCAGGTGAAAAGAGATATTCTTCTTCTTGCAGTCAGTCGGATTGATTGATTGATTGATTGATTGATTGATTGATTTATTTATTTATTTATTGTTTGATTGATTGATTGATTGGTTGTGGTTTAACGTCGTTTTCCACAATGTTTCAGTTATATCACCGTGGTCAGTTCACCTTCTCATATGTTTCCTGGTTTACTCACACCAGTAATCCACACAACAAACCGTTCCAAGCAACTATCTGCTTTTCCACATAGACTCTTAGTCTATTGGTGAACATGCCACAACCAGGCAATAAAGAGATTTTTTGCGGTCAATTAAGAGATATTTTTGCGGTCAATTTTGCGAGGTCGTGCATATGCACAGTCTTGTCAGAGCCTTCCTGTTCCACGTACAATCAATGGAATAGATATAGCTTCTGACATTAAGGTAAACATGTAGCCATACAACGTTTTTGTCCAAACATCGTTCAGAAGATGCCGATACGGAGAAGCGTTTCTAACATATGAGCCGTTTCACGAGAAAACCAACATTGTGGACTATGCGTAAAGTATCGACCCGGATCAGCCGATGCTTGCCGCGCAGACTTACCCGTAGAGATACTATTCGCCTCCTGTGGATGTTCTGTTTCGGGAATCATTACTGTATACCTCTAGTCCCCTGGTACGGAATGTGTCGGCCTGGATTAGCCTGCGCGGACTGCGCAGGCTGATCTGGGTGGATACATTACGCAGAGTCCACAATGTTGGTTTACTCGTTAATTGGCTCATATGAAAATTATGCATTTAACGACTTTGAAAAAATCAAAACAAAAATATGGATTTTTTTTTAATATGAATGCATAAGTATTGAACAAAGTTGAAAACATTGTGGCAAATGGCAAATATGCTCGCTTTTGGGCAATTTCGCCCTTTGTCACAATGTTTCCAAAAGAAGTTTGCTGCAGAGGCCCCAGAAAGCCTCACTATTAGGGAATGACGCAGCACCTAATATAGGTTATGTCGAAACAGAACTAAGTACTTCTTGTAACAGTAAATAGGTACGTCTGTTTGTAAATAAACCAGCGAGATGCCAATCAATAAAACGTGTCTATCAACGAAGACAATATCGACAGTTAATATATGTTAATATACATTTAATATACATTTATAAAACAGCTAATTGTACTTCATATAGTTTCAGTTTTACAATAGTTGTTAACTATAAGTTTAACAGCTGTTACATTGTCATCTATAGAGACAGTTAAGCTATTGTCATTTATAGAAACAATATTCGACGTTTCTTCAATATATTACATGTAATGATCGTTGACTTTTTCACCCTCGACATATTGTTACGCAATTTGCATTATTTGTTGATGAATTTCTGCACATTCTGTATCACGCGGTTAAAGCATGCTTTCCATTCACAGGTACGAAATAGATCGTGATACATACATAGTTGTGGTTTGAAAGATTCTTAAAATACATATTATAAGATATTCCCATGACGTCATATGATAATAGAGTGAAAACGAGGATTACTTGAATTTCCAACTATCTATATATACGATAAAATGTGATTAAGTGCATGCAGTATAAAAATGCATTTAACCCTTTCGCTTCAAATGGCTATTGAAGACTGTTGCAAACAATGCAGATTCGGGTGAGACAGCTCGTAAGGAGCTGCTCCTCCTGAAATATGCAGTGTTTGCCACTGAAACATTAAAACTTACTAAAGTTCCTTTCACGCAATATTTTTGATGTTTTGTTTGTGTTTCAGTTAAGTCTTTCGCTGCTAAAGGCAATTAAAGGCTTTTGTAAACAATGCAGATTTCAGGAGAGACAGCTCGTAACGAGCTGTCTCTCCTGAAATCTGCATTGTTTACCATTTAGACCTTGCATTTTGTCGAGTCCCGGTAGCTCAGTCGGTAACGACGCGGGCTGTCAATTCAGGGGTTGTGAGATCGAATCCCGGCTCGGCCAACTTTCTTTCCGACGTTTGACAAAAGTCATTGCGACATGCGTCATTTGTCTTCCACCAATGTACTAAGTCTATGTGGAAAAGCAGCCAGTTGCTTGGAAAGATTGTTGTGTGGAGTACTGGTGTGCGAAAACCAGGAAACATATGAGTAGGTGAACTGGCCGCCGTAATATGACTGAGAAATTGTTAAAAACGGCGTTAAACCCCAATCAATCAATCAATCAATCAAACATTACATTTTACCAAATTGCATGTTGGATAACAAATTGAGCGGTCCAATTTTCAACATGGACTTTGTGAAAGGATTAAAAACATTATTATGATTAACGTCTACTATTTCGTTCTAGACGACTCATTTCCTTTAGCTTTCCCCGTTTTAGCCCTGTTTTACGTAAACCATCTATAACAGTGAAGATCAGACCAACTTGCACATCCGCATAGGTTGTGTTGAGTCTGTGCCGTTTTCAAATTAGTCACATGAATTTCCAATAAACGTCTAGCAAAGAGTGTCCAATGTGTGACGAGATAGTGAGAATGTGGACACACATCTCTTCCCAAACATTTCAATATTGACTTTGTAAAGGGATGTGTCTAGCTTTTTAATTGGAAAAGTCCATAGACAATTATACGATTGTTGTAAACAAAATGTTAAGTTGAGTATCTATATAACTAACCGCCCGGTGGTAAAGTGGTAGAGCGTCCGCCTCGATTGTGGGAGTTCGCGGGTTAGATCCCCGGTCGGGTCAAACCAAAGACTTTTAAAAAATAGTAGTAATGACAGCCCTCCTTGGAGCTCAGTGCTGCGTGGTCAGCAATTACGACTGACTGGCTGGTGTCGGGATAAATGGACCCGTAGTACCGTTAACTTACTCCGGAAACACCGTGATAAAACTGGACAATTTTTGAAAGCGGCGATGAACACAAAACAATCAATCACATACAGCCTGGTCAGGGGTCGCAGATATACCGGCAGGCGTGGTTCTATATTGGTGACAGAGACATCACAAGCATCAGGTGCAGCAGTCTCATAGAGTGATTAAAACTTATTGGAATGAACAAGACATTCAAAACACTTTCAAGACAGGGGTATGAAGATGTTGGAAAAGACAAATAAATAACATAACATAACATAACATAACATAACATAATATATATTGGCATTAAACATTAACAATATTTATAGCCATAAATAAACTAAACAACGTTTGGACATTATCGCAATAGTCTCATTATCTTATCATGGCTCGGAATAGTTGTGGTTTAATGTCTGGGTCATGGTTTACGACGGTTAAGTTGGTTTATCACTTTGGTATGAGACAGCGGTCAAAGTTGAGTGATAAATATGTCCACACTATTTAACCCTCCCTTTTAAACTTTAAACTTGTTTATTTTACATCGATTGCGAAACAAGCTTTCAGCTTATATTTATCACGCCCGATGTCTGCTTCCTGGAGACTAAACCAGTGGTCGCGCCGTTTGTGTTGAAAAAATACCGTAGTCAGAAAGCCACTCATCACGGAACTCGAACCAGGGACCTTTGGTATGAGAGGCCGGCGCTCTACCTCTGCACCACTGTCTAACCTTCCCTATTACCACATACAAGAAATCTGCGGCAGACGGCTATGAAAACATCTAGGCAAAAGCATGGAAAATCTTTATAAAATAAAAGAAAAGAAGTTGAAAAAATTGAAAATATTGTGGCAAAAGTAGAAATATATGTAGTGGAAAAATGTTTCAGTTTTTGCTGAGGAGATCTCATTCATAATTATACGTACTTATACTGACTTTTAATATCTAGCTTATTTTTCCTTTAAAAATAACGTTTCTAGAATGGATCTATTCGAATGGTACTTTCCATATCTGCCTATCTATTATTTTCGTTATGAAGTAAAACGATACCAACAAAATACGTTTTCCATTTTTTGTTTGGTTTATCTTTGTTTTCTTTGGGTTTTTTCTTATTTTCTTTCTTTTGAAAGTGACTTATAGACCCATGGGCCGGGTGTTATTTATTACTTTTTATACCATTGTTTTGTTGATGTACATACACATGTCACTATAATAAAATAGTTAAAAATTACTTAATATAAATAAACTTACTTACATCAAATTAACACTACCCTACATACACATTTGTCCATTCGCAGCAGACAAAGGGAGAACTAGCTCCAAAGGGTATGGGAAACTAATAAAATGCAATGAGTTCTGCCAAATTTAAAATGAACAAACACTATTTAGAAATGGTGGACCATGAAACGACACAGACATATCGTGCCAGATGCAAAATATCGGATCACAAACTGTTGTAAGGAACGGACTAGTTTTTTACTGGTCATTAATTTAATATGAAATTTTAAAATCAGTTATATGCAATTAAACCCGCTAATGCTAATAAAATGGGTACATCTTTTGTTATCTCTATCTAAATGATACAACGATACTGCTTTAAACAAAACGCAATCAAACTGCAGCAATATATTCAATGTATTTTTGCATTAATAATGAGCATTAAAGCGCATTAGAGTGTCATTAAAGATTGAAACAGTATCAGTAACGCGCATGACATAGGCTTAACGCAGATTTTTAATATGCCACCCAGTCTGTGATCTTCTCATATTCATAGCCTTAATTAATATTATAACGGCTTCAAACCGAGGCATTAAAACTGGAGAATACCACACTAAAACGAACCCAGATATCTTGATAAAAGGGAAGATCCAGATCGGCATGCGTTCCACATTTATTCGTGCAAACATCTTGGAAACCTGAATAATTAAATTTGCAAACAAATCTAATTTTAAACAATATTATACTTATTTCAAGCAAATATGCAATAATAAAAATAGTACCAAAAACTATTGAAAACCTACATCGGGACTTATGAATTGACATGTAGTCATTGTTACAACCCCTCTCCCTAGGTAAGATGTCCTGTCTTTCGTTACGAAGGTAGGCTTGAATTTCATCCGTTCATACCTAGTACTTCTGAGAATTAAACAAAGAAGAAGTACGTATGTACTGAAATACGCATTGTGCCTATCATCATACCTCAGCCGAGCCCCGTAGCTCAGGTTCAAAGTTTATTCGAATTTGAAATCAAAATCTGAAAAACCTGTAAAATAGGACTGATTAATATAAACAATCATTTTGCAACGTCCAGACACAATTTTTGAAAAAAGCAGCACCTGAACTGATAATCAAACTATGTACATGTGTATGCTATATTGTAAAATGTAGAGTATAAAGTAGAATCGCCTAACTTAGGTCCAAGAAGGAAATGGAAAAGTCTTGTTCGTTTAAAGGTGCGAAGGAAGTACTTGTGGTGATGATTTGAATT